>JAUKNK010000191.1:0-12500 GCA_030765055.1 Mantis religiosa
ATGAGGGATGAAGACACAGAGACTTGCAACTTCGAACTTCTCGGCTCAGTCACAGAATGGCCGTTTGAGCTTCTACTGCGCAGGCGTACTACGATAATGACATTAAGGAAATTAATACACATATAGCTTATTCAGATTAACATTTATTTAATGCTTACATATCTTGTTACATACAGTTTTCTTCACATTGTTCTTTCCTGGAAGAACTGCATATGTTATTTTAGGCAAACCATTTGTTTCTGTTTTCTTTTTAGTACAATCAAGTTGATGATTGAAATAAAAAACCTGTTATTAATTATTTACAAGTCGTAGAACTAGTAATGTTGCATCCTGCAATTTAAATATCTCTGTTTAAAGCGCCGAGGAAGAAGATCCGTAATCCTGCCAAACCAACGTATCTTCCAATCAGGTGTCAACTATCACCTCCTGAAAAATAAAACCAGTTACAGTAATTAATTGAACGTTCAAAACAGCTCACTCTACCGTCATCTTTTATGTTTTAACTCCCTGGACGCCGACGTTCCACTGACAAGTCAACAGCCCAGTAGTGCTTGCTCTATGACGTTGAGTCTTATGGGAGGACGAATGAAACAATGATTATATGAGTTTACATTACACTACAACCCAACTATTAGAGCAAGAAAAACAATGAAGTGCGAATGGAAGTAATTCGTTACTACATTATATATATTATCACTTAAGTTATACATTAAACTCATGAACGTAGTGAAAAACCGCAATTCAGTTTCTAAAACATTTGAACATCAGCTTAAATACTATAGAGCAAGCACAAATATCACGTTATGTTAATAACGACTTCAGGTTAAGTCAGCTGAGTGACTTCTACTTGTCACATTCGGGCTACCTAGTCGTTATTTATAGAGAAAATCCCAATGGGAAGATAAGTAACACCAATATAACCTTGTTTATCACCAGTGTAAATAAGTAATAAAACACAACTAAGCCTAATCCTTCTTTCATATAAGCTTCTCCCATATCTCTTAACGGTCACGTGACCTTATCACCTCTCATTGGCTGCTATTGTAGTACAGACTGTTGTGCGGTAAAAATTAGTTCGTTATTTAACATGGTGATATATCTTTATATGTTGGAAAAGTATTATGAAATTTATATTTTCGTAAGTGTTTTAATTAAATATATTACGCAACAGAGTTAATTTATCTGAAATGAATATTAATTCTTAAATGAAATAAGGAAGAGGTTCCTTTGTTCTCAAGCACGTGGCACGATAGCACGTGATTTAGTGGTAGTGATAACATATTTGTTTATATGACTTTTACCACTGACCTTGTGTCGAACTGGATTAGTCATATATCGCCATTCGAAGGTGTGTTGTGCCGAGTACGAGAGCTAAATTATTTTAGTGATCGATCATTGCTCGTGTACTTATTATATGTATAATGGAAGAGTCTACCGCCAGATTTTAGCTGAAACATCGCAAGGGTAAACCTTTACAAAGCGGCGAAAAAAGAATTGTGGCGCATGTGTTTAATGCACTTACAGAGAAGAATCCGTCTTTGTTAGTGAGTTAAAGAAGTCGAACAGCTGTGCTCTGAACTTACAGGTGTGTTAGATGCGTAGGAGCATTGAGTCATGAAATTTAGACAACAGGAAAGCTTAGCACTCCAGGGGCGATATTGCTGTGTGACGAAGACGTTATTTAAGGACAATCAGACTGTACTGGGATAGAAGTTGGGATACCTTGATGAGACTTGGGTGACGAAGGACACACCATAAGTATGGCGTGGCACGACTTTTAAGACTGAAAGACAAGCATTTTTGCAAGGTATGTGTGCTGGTTTTAAAAATCCCAGTGGACAACAAACAACGTTCTGATCAGCTCTCGCTACAGCAACACTCTTGTTACACAACTCAACTCACTGTTTTACAAACTGTCCTGCTGGCGTGTCACAATCGCTTACATATCTCATTCATAATTCGAGAGACTTCTCGAGCAAGTATGAAAAACAACTATTCTCTGTCAATCGAGATATCTCTTGAACCTTCCAAATATGAAATCCTATCTGTGCCGGCAAGTTCTTTATCTTAGCTATCTTCATTTGCCGGCCACTTTGTGTACAGAAGCCACGCTATTGTTAACTGCTTATGCAAGCTCGTGAAACATTATCCGCCGTCTATTACTATTTCCGCCGAAACTTTTACACCTGTTACCGCGACAATATTCTTTGTAATGCAATAATTCCTATGCTTAATATTGGTAAGTAGTAGAGAAAAATAAGGGCCTAGCGAATTGCATTTGAGGAAAACATAAAATGCTTGTAATTTAAAACCACTAATAAAGAATGTGTCACAAATAGTTAACGCTCCAGTATGCACCTATATTGTTTACGTTCATTGTATAAGTAAACGAAATCTATATTTTTGTAGTACGTATTTTTATCTATAACGGCTTATCGGTTAAATAAAGGTCATTCTGAAGGAACAGGAACTCCAGAAAATGGACACTTATGTTTCACTTGTCTTGAAAATATCCTCTATGTTATAATCAAAATGGTAAGAACCAATTTAAAAAAAATAATCTTTACTTCGGGGGACCTCAACCACAACACAGCTTTCCAATTAAATCTAAACAATGAACCCTTGGTTGGAATATAATACCAACATTCTACTACATGTAGTAGAGAAAGTAATAAAGAAAAGATAGGAAAGCAAAACATTGTTCATGCATTTAGCTACTAAACTGACGTACTGCAATTACATATGACTGTTGTTTATTACCTGAAACGAAAACTGTCCCTTCCAGATGGAATTAGTGCTGCTCTCTGCCCCTTGCTCGTCAATACTCCAACTGCTGATCTTCTGCATCTTCACTGGTTGGTTCTTGGAAGGCTTCCTCCGCTTCTGGCGCATCCCCTATGATGTTATCATCTGCTTCCTGTAGTGTCTCATCCTGGTTATTCTCCATCAGTGACTGTGTGTCAGTTTCTGTTCCGGTATATGGATAGAATTTGTTTGTTACACCTAGCTGATTCTCTTTTCTGTTCCATTCTGTATTATATGGACCTTTTTCATTAAGCTCTCGGCTTTCCCTAGTCAAATCGTCTCCGGCTTCAGAAGACTCTGATGGAACCTTCTCCTCTACGTCCACAACAGAGTCTTCGGCCACATCCTGGTTACTTACGAAGCTGTTTCCCAGTTGCCGCCTACCGCTATCTTCTTCCGAACCTTCATTCGCATCATTATTCTCAGAGTATGATGTTTCAGCTTCTGCTTCTCCAGCTTCTCTATCAATATCAGAGAGAGTTTCATCTTCTTCCTTTGCTTCATTTTTTTCTTTAATGACATCCTGATCTTCTAAATACTGTTCATGATTATGCTTGTCAAAAACCTGGTAATTTTCGTTTCCCAGGTTGTCAGTACCTTCTGGTACATACTCAACGCTTTCCTGGCCCTCTGTCCCTTCTTCATCTACTTCGGTACTCCCCTGATCTTTATTTCCATATAGGTCCCCGGACTGGTGTTTGCGATGTTCTGGTGATACCAGATCCAGGAACTCTGGGCAACCGAATTTCTTCTTATGAGCTTTTCTGGAAGTTCCTCCAGCACTACGCGCCAGTTTTGAAGAGTGTCTGAGTTCTTCTGTATTATCATGTCTGTCACTAGGGCCATGTCTGTCTGAGATCGCTGCTTTTTCTTTATCTGCCGATTTTATTGATATGTCATCCCAATTCTTATTTGTCAAATTTAAATACACTGCCCTCTCTGGCTGTTCAGTAGTACCGATGGGAATTTCACCCCATGGAAGAAGGCACCCGCCATCAGGGCATTGCTGGGGTTTCTCGGATTCATGTTGTCGCCTAGAGCGCTTCTTATAGGGATATGCAAGTGTGTATTCGCTTTCGCTCGATGGATTATTTCTGAAAAAAAGTTTCAATTTATTTAGTAAAGGTTTATGAAAAGCATAACAATTGTTATTTTTCGTATGTTTAATTTTCAAAACTGAGTGGAACATCATATTAAACTAAACTATATAAATAAGCACCTTAAATTAGTAAACCTAGGTCAGCTGCATCATTATATGTTGAGAAATAAAGTTTCTTGGTCATTAAATGAGTTAGAACTCATTTCCATTACACTTTGTGTCATATAAACAGCATGTTCCAGATTAAAGGACACAGAGCATGATTAAAGTAGAAAGTATACGCAGATTCTATTTGTATCCATTTCCTAAATATTTTTGAACTTTGGGGGAACCCAAAGCTGATGCATATGCGAGACAAATTATAATTCTAGGTTCTCTGAGTAACGTTCCCAAATAAAATGTATTAACTTAGAAGTGATTCATTTAGTTAATAATAAATTTTCTGTCATCAGTAGCTAAAGGAATACACGTGACTAATAAAAAACAAACGTTGCATTCCAGATAATAATTGGTTAGGTGTATAAACAATTGTTTTACATTTTGAAATTTCTTCCTCTCTTTAACCTTTATTGGTAGGTTATTTGAATCAGGAGTTTAGCTATGACACTGTGGTTTACAGAAGTAAACCTGATATAACCCTCCATTATCCATTGCTCTGGCTTTAATGTTTTACACCCTGCTTCAAAAGTAACTTAGTCCTTTCTTTTCCGGGACAATAAATATTAGGCGAATTAGCATCAGTAAAACATTACATTAACGTATCATAACCTTTCAAGGACCAAGACGTTCTCCTGAGTCAACAACAGCACATTCAACAGTGAAAGCTCTTGCGTCAGACATCATGCCTAGATACATGAAGGACGTACTTACCAACTGTGAACGTGCATATGCTACTATGTGCCTTAGAGATTATTTGCCAGAATCACCCTGAAATACTTCCGGAACCCGTCACTGCCGCTTCAACTTCCAATCTCTAGATTGATTATGCACGGCGGCCATTTTTCTCATTTGAACCTGTGCTCTCCCTGCCAATTTATCTTATATTCCCTGTTTCCCACCAATAAATCAGCAAGATGTGGCGTGTTCGTTCTGTCTTTACTTATTTCTACTTGAGAAAACAAGAATTAGAAAACTGAGACCAGAAACAAGAAATATCTCGGAAATCCGTCATTGCACAACACACTTTACGCGAATTGCGTGTTTAAACAAGATTTCCATATTTCATGCAGTAAGATATTGTCTCCAGGCGCCATGCTAGCCTCTCGTTCGCGAGATCATGGTTTCAAACCTGGCAAAGTTTGATCGATGTCTGACACCGTAAAATTTTTAGCATGGCTTCCTAAGGAAGCTAAGAACAGCCCGAAGGTCCGTGTCAGGGTAATCTTTTTAAGTGAACCTCAGACTTGATAAAGAGGCTTTTCAGCAAAATTAAGCTGTATTCCATGCCTAACCTAGAATGAACAGCTGAGAACCACATCAGTTAAAAAGATCCATAAATAACAACTTTATTTCTTTCTTTCTTTCTTTCTTTCTTTCTTTCTTCCATTAGCTATGCGGCCTCTTCCTCCGGTGACCGCTTGTTGTGCTTGACCACTGTGTCCAACTGGCGGCGCAAGACTTCGAAATTTGTCGCGCCGTCGTACTTAGGTGGTTTGAGGCGCGCAGATGTTTTGTCGCGTCCCATCCCATCGGCCTTCAAACTCCTGCCGACGATGTCCTTTACCATGGTGTTCAGGGACTTAGTGTTGCTGTCGGCCTTTCCCTTCAGGTCGTTAACGTGGCTCGGCAGGTCTTCGACGCGCTCGCCCAACTCCGCGAAATCCTCTTTTACGCCGGCCAACTGCTCCTCAAATTTGGCGGCGAGGACTTCTTTCGCAGCCTTCATTTCCATGGCCAGACTGTCGTTCGCCGCTTTTATTTGGGCGGCCTGGCTGTTATTTGTTGCCTCCATCTTCGCAGCGAGGGTGTCATTCACTGTCTTTATTTCTTTCAGCTCGGCGGTGAGGTTGCCGTTAGCCGTCTTCATTTCCTTCAACTCAGTGGCCAGGTTGTTATTTGCCGCTTCTGTTTTCGCAGCGAGGTTGTCATTCGCTGTTCTAATTTCCTTTAGCTCTTTTATAATTTTACCACTTCCTGTCACCAATTGTGACTTTGTAGGTTCGTAAAATTGAAAGTCCAAGTTGCACAAATATAAAATGCTCTTTATTTCCGTAGAAACACACTCTAGTCAACTCTTACATTAGCAGAATTTCCTAACATACACAAATACAACCAGCAAGGTCGTCGATCACAAACAAAGGAGTTCATTTTCAAAACACAGCTGTACGCACATGATTATCCAGTAACATTTCGACTCTCCCCACTCGCGAGTCGCAGCTTCCCTATACACCTCTACTCATAATTCTAGACATTTGTGGAATGTTCTCGATCAAGACGGTAGTAGACGAAACATGAATCTTCTATTCATCTAACTTTATCTGTTTCGGCAAGCCTTTCATCTCCGCGCTGCGCTATATGTCCCTTTGTTCGCGTCAGCCGCGCTATCGCAATAATGGCTCGCGAAAATATGCATGTAAGTAATAAATGTATTCCACATTTTAAGGAGTTTATTGCGGAAGTCTTAATGTGTATACAAGTGCACGTTTAAGGGCTTAGTGCATGTTTAAGTAATTTGTGCATATTTATGCATATATTTTACTTTCTAGTAATTATTGGTACAAACAATTACTGATCTCTTTTGTAGGGTTAAAACTCTTATTTTATGTAATTATCAATATATTATAATAATTATAATATACCAGATCATTTTTGGTCATTGAAGCATGAAATAAATCCCAAAGTTAAATTATTAAAACAATTAAATATTCCTATAGATTTAATAGAGTGGGAAAAAATATTTATTTTAAAAAATAAAATTCGCGTAATGAATTTTGACACACCGGCAATGGATTCTGTTTTTAGGGTTGTTTTGTCTTCAGATTTTGGCAATACGAAAAAACATAATATCCTTGACGACGAAGTGTGTTAACTGACGATGTGAGCAAATGTTCATGAAATCGATTTTAAAAAGAAGAAAGAAGTATTAAGATCAACTTCTTAATATAAGTGGACATTAATTAACAAGTATTTTTATTTGTGAAATATTTATTACTCCACTGTAGCTAGCTTCATTTTCTGTGAAATTTGTACTAACATGCTGCTAATCGTGATTTCTCAAATGTGAGTAATAGGAAAGAGAATATCAAATGCCAAAGCAGAAGAGCAGTGAAGCCTATTTGCTTCGAAAGTAAATCCTACTCTTAAGAGAGCCCACCTCGGTAGCGTAGATGGTAGCGTGTGTGCCTCACGTTCAAGAGGTCCCAAATACTAATCTCGTTACCTGGCTAAGGGTTTTCTAAGGTTTTCCCTTAACCTGAAAGACGAATGTTAGGTAACTCTAAGGTCCAGGGGCCCCGGACTTAATTGAGCATCATTTCACCCATTTCATTCATCATTCTATATGACTTAACGTTGGAGAACGTAGATTAAAAAAAATACTCTTAACAGATGGAAATATGCAAGTATGCAAAAACATTGTTTTCTTTTTTCAATTTCCAGAATATTTTAAAATGGATGCTATTTTAAAGGTAGCTATGGTTCGTTTTATTTAATTAAAATAAACCCATATTATTTCTATGCCATTCTAGGTGTCATGTAACTAAAAATTACAGATTACACAACAGCTGCTCTTAGAAATACGAGGGCTGTTGAATAAGGAATGATCATAATTGTTTACAGTCATAATTTTTCCACTAAAATTCAATCGTATTATATTCTGTTAGCCTAATGTGAAACAAACACGCCCTAATAGTTTCATTGTTGGTAGTTTCATTGGTACTCCTGGTTCCCACCTGTGAGAACCAGGAAACTTCAGACATGTTCAGTATCGCCTGTTGCTGCAATATAGGTAAAACGCGAGGTTCTATATGCGGCTTTGAAATTCTGCTTTCGTCTCAACAAATCATCAGTTGAGGCCTATACAATGTTACAGGAGGCCTATGGAGAATCTGTTCTTCCCTACAGCACAGCTCGAAGGTAGTTTAAAATGTTTGAAGAGGGGAGACAATCAATTTAAAAGGAAGGTGGACCCAGTGCTCCAGTTACTGCTCTTATGGAAGAAAACATTAACACGGCTGCTGCCATTATGAGAGAGGATCGGCGAATTACCTTAAGATCACTTTCTGAAATACTCAACATTTCATTGGGTGCCACCCACACATTGGTGACAGAAACATTACACATGAGACGTGTTTGTGCGCAACGGGTTCCAAGACTGTTGATTCCCGAACAAAAGGACATTCGGATGCAGGTCTGCATGCAGTTAAAGTTGATGTTAGAGGAAGATCTGAAGTTTCTTTCAAACATAATCACTGCTGATGAAACTTAGCTACATCATTTTGATCCTGAGAGCAAACACCAAAGCTCAGTGTGGAAATCTCCTTCATCACCAACCCCCAAAAAAGCAAAAGTAGTTGCTTCTGCTGGGAAAGCTGAGTTCATCTCATTCTTTGATATTCATGGAATGGTTTATCAGCATGTTGTACCTGCACACACATCAGTAACTGGACAATACTAAAGGGATATCCTGAAAATATTTCAAGTCCATATCAGGTGCAAAAGAACACATTTACGTGAAGTAGGCTGGATGCAGCACCTCGATTTTGCGCGGCCGCGTATTGACAATGTTGTTGCTGAATATCTTGCAAAAATTAACGCGAATTGCACCCCTCACCCTCCCTATAGTCCGGATTTAGCCCCATTTAATTTTTTCTATTCCCTAACTTGAAAAGGCGCCTTCGTGGGAGGCATTATCCATCATCAGAAGTAGTGGTGAAGGCTGCGGAGGCAATTTTGAAGGATCTCTCAAAAATGGTTTGCAGCATGTCTTTGAAGACTCGCAGAAACGCTGAGACAAGTGCATCGCATTCAGTGGAGACTATTTTGAGAAGGACCGTCAAAATAATGAGGATGAGTGAAGGTACGTTGTCAAAAAAAATTTTGATCATTCTTTATTGAACAGCCCTCGTATGAAAACATTTTAAGTGACAATAGAATGGTCTCTTCCAGAAAACGGTGAAAAATATTTTATTATTGCAATAAACAGGAATAATATTAAATTTACTGGAGGAGAGACTAGTAAATATTAATTAATCAGTGGCTATGTTTAAGAATTTACTATTTAATTAATTGATTAATAATATTAATCAATTTCATAAATAACATTTATTGTTTAATACTTATTTGATCATTTAAAGATTAATAAATGGGAGAAATATGAAATAATGTAAGTTATTTTAAATGTATATTATAATGTTTTAGAGTACATTTAGCTGATTATTAATGAATAGATGCATGCGTATATCCCATACTTTATTGTGCATATAAATCCGAGCTCTAATTATTATCACTGATGTATTACATTGACGTCAACTATGAAACCTGGGATTTAGGGTATAGGTATATGTGCCATCTCAAAATGAATTGGAAAAGTCTTGTAGTTACCGGGAAAAATATCTCATTTGTTGCTCTCACATATCGTTCTCTGCTCACTCTCTACAGATAATTCATACAAGCGCCAATTTTTCTATGTTCTTCATGTTAATCAAGATAAACATTTTCAAAATAGTTATAGTGCATATTTTTCCTTCAAGTACAAAGACATTACTGGAATACAGTATAGAGTCGTTTTATGATCTGTTTGAATTTCCATTCTTTTTGCATGACCAAGAAAAGAGGGGTGGGGAAGAACTTTCCATTAGAGAAACGCATAAATGTATGAAATTTGAAACCATTAACGCCGACTATTTATCACATCCTTAAGACTCATTTTTCAGAAAAATGAAATATTTTGAAGAAAAAAAATCATCAAAACAAGCAGTTTGTGGTAGGCAGTTTTGTTGAAGGTTTTCCAGCCACATTCTTGAAAGATGTTTCATATTTAAGGGGATGCAGCACCGAAAACCCCAAATCAAGTAATTGTCAACCAATCTTACTTCTGATGCATAGTGGACACAGAATGCAAAATTGGGTTTTTATATCTTCAATAGTTTTTGAGTAATTCATTTGTGAAGTTCAAAATTTGGGCAAAATTCAAACCGCTCCACGTGATGAAAGTTTCCAAAATTTTATTTTTTCTATTTCTAAAATTATTCAGAAAGTTATAAAGAAGAGATCTATCATAAGAACTTCTTATACTACCTTACGTTACAGAGGAAAAAATTAGGTATAGAGCAAACAAAAAAAGCCAAAAATGATTAAACCTTTGAATTTTTATATCAATAACTTTAAAAATACCATGAATATTAAAAATTCATATGATAGAAACCTTTGTTTGCTTTATAAGAACATGTGTTGAAAATTTTAGAGGGACTGCATCAAAACTGCATCGTGTGGAACATTCTGAATGACAAAAAATGTTGAAAAAACTATAACTGAGTAAATCAAATTTTAAAATCCAAAACATTTTCCTTCTCAGCTACATGCCTTGAAGTAGGCTAAAACCCTCCAGATAGATACGTTGGACCCTCTTGCCTCTTCCTTCTCTCTTCTGCAACAGTTTTCTTCAATTTCAGTTTCCTTCTGGATGTTTTAGAAGTTACGTTCGCAGAAATTGCTGAATGAAGCAAGCGTAATTGGTCCTTCCCTTGGCTAATTTTTAGAGATGCTGGTGAAATCTTCTCCATTATGTCTGACTGTAGCTTGGGTGAGGCAGAACAACCAAAATTGAATTCACTGGTCGCGAAAGTCACAGCAACCTGAAGTCTCTTCTTTGAAACAAATATATCTTTTGTGCAATTGTCATGTCATGTTATGTAAACTTTCATTTGCATTTTGTGTCTTACCCAATGTACATCTCCTTAGGATTTCATCTGATGCCAGCCTTTGGTACACAGGCATTAATTTTCTTACCACATCAGGCCTCAAGTATGTTCCCATTGTTGTGTTATGTTTATGTGTTTCTTCCCATGTATCGTTTAGCCTATTCATGATCCTATGTACACAGTCAACAGGTCAGTTGTTTCAAAGAATGTTCTGCCTATAACGTATATAACAGTTATATGCACGTTTTGGCGTATAAAATACATTTATAAATGTTAAATGGCACATTAAAACTCATCAATTATATATAAACAGTATGTAGTTTAACGAGAAACACAAGAAAATCCCGACCGTTAGAAATTCACCCAAAAGCAAAAATATAATAATTATTATTTGCTTTCAATGTTTGTAGTCAGTGTTTTGTTTTCATGTTGCCACATATCGTAAGAAATAACCATCATACTAACACACAAAATTCCACCAGAAACTTAGCCCGTTAATTTCAAATGTATTAATTTAGTACATTCAATCGAACTCAAATGACAGAATTCTGTGAATCCAAGGGTCGGCATGCAGGTGCGGACGGGCATTTAAATTGTCATGTGAGGGTATTTAAATTCCTGAAACTCATAGATTTAGTTGGATTATGATACTATAAGTTTCAAACTATTTATTTAGCTCAAAAACAAAAAACAAATATTTTACACATATTTTAGCCAATTTCGGTGCTGCATTCCCTTAACAGACTTTTGGTTTTAAAACTATGCTTTACACAAAGAGACATACGCAGATACGAAGAGAACCAGGAGAGCTTTTCTACTCCACTAATGATGCTTGCCGCAGTTGGAAGTTAAACGACTACTAAGGGGGTTCCTCGAGCGCACTTTTACAAATTATACTAAAATGGAGTTAAAATATTCAAAATATACGGGTAAGGAAATTCCGAATTTTTCCAGAGGAATATATGCTAAAATATATTGAAAAAAAATAGAGCAAAAATATGCTAAAACAGAGAAAATTCAACAGTTTGTATACTATGACTTTTGTGTTACTTTTTGACATCGTATAAAACGCTCTCTATTTTACAAGTGAAACATTAATAGCACCTTGAGGCTGCTGAAAATATAAAGTATTGAAAAGTGCGCTTAGAGTAGTACTATCCAAAACATATCAAAATAGAGTTAAAAGTATTTAAAAATTGCAATGTAGCGAAATTTGGATTATTTTCAGAGAATATATCACATCAATTACATACAGGAGTTCAAATCTTATACGTCACTTACTGTGACGCTATGTCACATCGATTACGTACAGGAGTTCAACTCCTATACGTCACTTCCTATGACAATATATCACATCTATTACGTACAGGAGTTAAACTGCTATACGTCACTTCCTATGACGTTATATCACATCCATTACGTACAGGAGTTCAACTCCTGAACAGATGTATTATTTTATCTTGACAGGAATCCTGCGCGGTAGGGATGAGTAGCAACTGTGGTGGGGGTAGTACACCTATCGCTAAAATATGTCACACGCGTAAGATTACGAGAGGGGAGTGCGGTGTATAAGGTATCTAAAACAAAGCTCACTCTCGAAGCCAGTATTGCAGCTCTTAACAACTAAGTTGTAATTCTTACTATGGGTCTTAAATAGTACATAGGCGTTTGAAACAATACCATGTTCTCCCCCAGCAGGCATGATAACCAACTGTCGGCATTTCAACATCACTGCA
>JAUKNK010000191.1:17500-308276 GCA_030765055.1 Mantis religiosa
TATGTGTGAGACTGTTGATGGTGGCATGTTTGTATGGAATTGGGTTGAAACTATTTGCTTTGATGTAATTATCCGTGTGTGTTGCTTTCTCTGAATACCAAATTCTAGTTTTTCATTTCTCTTTGTGATTTTAAGTCCTTCCCTCATATTTTTAAAACATGGTACAGATATGTAGACGACATCTTTGCAACAGTGCACTACAAACAAATAGATGATAATTTGAAACTACTCAACCTTCAAGAACCCAGCATACAATTCACAGTAGAAACTGAAGAGGACTGTACTCTACCTTTTCTGGATCTTATAAGGGTGTTGTAATTAACAACAAAAAGCAAGAAAGCATGGGAAATCTTTATGAAAGAAAAAAAAACTATTTACTAATATATTAAGAAACAAGGATATAATGTAATAGAAATGTGGGAGTGTGATTGGGAGCCTACAGACAAAAGTTTAACATGAAATAAACAAAATAATACCATCATCCCCTAGATATGCTTATTATAGTAGTCGAGCGAATGTAACAAAATTACATGTTAGAGGTAAGAAAATAAAGAATATTGATATTTGTAGTTTGGATCCAACTGTTATGTTTTACGATAAATTTTCTATTGGACATTCAATAAAGATATTACACCCCAAAGATTACAATTATTCCTGTCTTGGATTAATTAAATGTGAGGTACAACCAGCAAGAAACTTTTATTATCCTGCACTACAAATTAAAGAAGTTAATCTGATATTTCCATTATGTGGTAAATTTGTTTAGTAAAATATTTGTAAGTGTAGTAATACAGATATTGAATGTAGATTAAATGGAACATGGAGCTCAGCTGAAATTAAGAAAGCACTTGAAATGGGATACAGGATAACAAAAATGTATAACATTTGGCATTTTGAGGAAATTAGCCCAAACAAGTTTCAAAGCTATATTTAGAATTTCTTGAAAATAAAATATAAACCAGGAATAAACTTGGGGAAAAGATTATTATAGTAGTAAAGAATTGTATGTGGAATATGTAAAAAATACACTAGGTATGGAATTATATATTAATAACATTAAACCTAATCCAGCTTTATGTGTAATGGCTAAGCTATTATTAAATGCATTCTATGGTAAGTTTGGTCAGTGTAGAAAAATTGCAACAAGAGATTATATCAACTCAGTGAAAACCTATACGATATATTATTAAATCCTGTGCCAGAAGGTATTCGCCTTTCATTAATCAAGAAAAACATAATAGAAGCTAGATAACAAACAAAAAATGAATGGTTGTAGGATTCCTCTGGAACAAATATACTAATGGCATCATTTACAACTTTGTATGCTAGATTGGGATTATGTGATATGTTTAATAATTGAGTTGATAAAGTAGTGTTTTATGATACATATAGTATCATATATTGATGTCAGTACAAATACTGTAAAAACTGGATGTTTACTTGGAGAATGGATGATGAGCTATTGGAGATAGTATAATAGAATTTATATCTACTGTACCAAAAACTATGCATATACAAAAGCTAAAGGTAAAGTGGTTTGTAAAATTAAAGGATTTAATTTCAACTATGCAAAATCTCAAAATATAAAAATAAATGAAATGATAAGAATTTTAAGAAACGAAATAGAGGATATTACTTTGGAATATAATCAAGTTACAAACAGTAGAAATTTGCACACATTGGTTAACAAAACAATTCAAAAGAAATTTAGGTTTAAATACAACAAACATGCTATCTTTATAAGAAAAACATATTATAATCACAATTCTTTATGGTTATTAGGTTTTAAACCAAAAATATATTAACAATAACACTATACTGTTTGTCTTAAAATATTTTTTCTTATAAATGAAAAATCTAATATTATTGAAGATACTGAAATAAGTGATTTTGATTAAATCATTTTATACACTTAAATAATGCCATAGGCTACTATATTACAATATGAGCTAGGTGGGGAAATAAAAAGTTTAATAGCTTCTACAGGTAATTACAATGTAAAATCACTGGAAAAATATATAAATTTGCAGTCTCCATTTAAGTGAAATAATATTAAAATTATAAAACATAAAAGAGATGACATATTTGTAATTAGATGGCCATTTAGACTATACTTAGCAAAAGATAATTCAATTTGTGATATACTTGGGTTTAATGTATTATTAGAGTTGAATTCTATGTAAGTATTTATAAGGGTTTTTCTTATAAACTGGGTAGTTTCACAATTTCCACACTTTAAAGACAATTTCCACATAAAATAGGCACTTTCAATATTATTTCTACACAATGCCAAAACGATAACACAAAAATTATCGCATAAAAGCTGTTAATGATACTCTGCTTTGGCACATTTTTGTCTCCATTTTTTCAATATATTTTAGGATATATTTCTCTAGAAAAATTCGGAATTTCGTTACACTGTAAGTTTTAAATATTTAAAAAATGTTTTTCCATTTCGGAAAGTACCTCTTTAAGCGTAGTTTTCAATACCTTATATTTTCACCGGTTTCAAAGCCATTTTAATTATTTTTCCCCTTTAAATTAGATAGCTTTTTATATGATGACAAATAGCAACAAAAAAATTATAGTATAAAATTGTTAATGTTACTCTGTTTTGGCACCATTTTGCTCAGCCTTTCCAATATATTTTAGCATATCGTTCTCTGGAAAAATTAGGAATTTCCCTACTCGTATATTTTGCATATTTTAACTCTATTTTAATATACTTGTAAAAGTGAGCTCTAGGACTCCCCTTAGTAGTGAAACCTCTGGGAGGGAGTTTTTTTTTTTTTTTTTTTTTTTTTTTTTTTTTTTTGTAATTTACGTCCTCCAACGTTAAGTCATATCGGACCATGGATGAAATTGGTGAAAGATGCTCAAATGAGTCCGGGGTCCATTGAGCCTAGAGTTGCCCGACATTCGTCTATCAGGATAAGGGAAAACCCCGGAAAAAGCCTTATCCAGGTAACTCGCCCTGACCGAGATTCGAACTCGGGACATACTCCCACAATGCCGAGGCGGGCAGTGAGGGAGATGAGGAAGCTCAGTGAACCACGGCGTTTCAGCTCGGAACCTTCTATTACTTTCCTTAGTTTAAGATTCGGCAAGTGATGGTTACATTCTACTTATTTTAGTTTGTGTAATTCATCTGGAGGGCACCAATATTCAGCATGTACGTATAAAAATGAAAAATAAATTTTACATGCTGGCTGACTTATTTCCTTATGGGTGTTTAATTTAAACACTTTCCTAAATTATATTGAAGTTAAGCGGTTACTGAGAATTGGGTTCAAGAGCCTACCAATCACAATATTCATAAAATTACATTTTAAGACAAGCTTCTCAGATATGTTCAAGTAAAAATTTTAGTAAAGAGCTTTTGAGAACAGTTACCAATAATTCATTCAATATTAGCAATATAATATTTAATACTTTAAAACTGAAGTACTTACTTTCTGCGCAGCCAGTTACTATATATCATGAGTCGGCTATTAATTTTATTGTTCTTTGATGATTTATGGTGTTCTGCAGCAAACGCATAGTTTGCTGCCTCAAAGGCTAAAGCTAGTAGATAAATTCGTAAAATATTAAACAACATAATGAACTAAAACGCAGAACTAACTAACGAGCAAAAAACGAACATTCTAACTAACGTTAGAAAGAATGATTAACATTTCAACAATATTTGTTATTAAACAAGTGAACATTGGGCTTCGTGACCTACCACATCTGCAATGCAGCAAGATGGCTTTGAATGGAATATTCCAGTAACTCCTCTGCTTTATTAAGTTTATTTTTAGGAATTCTGAGAACAATTAGTACAGTTGCATGATGAGCAGATGTTAAAATATAAAATTACCTGTTTTTACTTTTAGCGAAGCGTATCTGAAAGACACATAAAACGAAAATATGTTACAGAAATTTGGCATGCTTTTTTGTTTCGTTTAAGTTCAACGTTCTTTAACCTGGTAGGTCACGTCGGATGATGAGTGAATGAAATGGGTGAAAATAAAATTACCCAATATTCGCCTTCTTACAGTAATGTATGCCACAGAAAAGAACCCTTGTTCGGGTAGCTCAATCTAAGCCAGATTGGAACTCGAACCTGTTCAGCGTCAAATGTGTTACTGTGAATAGTTACCCCTACTTCTTGCTCGCCACTGAGATGGGTAGTATGTCCCAGTAATGTTAGCTGACATCTCACTTGAAGCGCATTGTCCGTATAGACATTCATTCACGGCGTACTACTATACTTATATATCTGTATACAGTTAGGTCACAATGAAAAATAATTTTTGTAATACATATACATTGCCACCGCACTGCGCCTATCATACCTTTTTTAATTAGGAAGCAGAACAACAGCTTATTTTAATAATTAGTTAAAAAGCAAAATTCAAACTACTTGAATACCTCATTTTATCCAATAAGTCTTTTTTAAAATATTTGAATGCCTAAGGGTGTAATAACCTTTCGGAATAAACTATAAGATTGCGTATTTAAAGACGCTAATTAATTTCTGCACTATCCATCTATAGTTCCAAGTATAGGAAGTACTATAATTCACCAAAAATTTCTATATATAATTGGAAATTAACGATCTTTTTCTGCTTGTGTAGCTATAAATAACGTAAAAGTCTGTGTTTTGTAAGTGAAAGAGAAGAAAGGAAAGGTAACAATATAACTCAGGACGGAAAAATCAATCAAATCAATCAAACTTGCTGCTTACTTTCAAAATGTCCCTACGATCGGATACGACGGTTCCAAAGCTCCTCTTTACAAATTTCGTTAATTATATTTCCTCAGAAAGAAAACCAAATTTTAATAAAATATTAAGTGCTTAATACGTCTGCATCATAAACAGTATGTATACATATCTGGCTTTATTTATCTATCTGTATTCTGCAGTGTCCGCTTCATTCAGAATATCCTTGAGATGAAAATCGTAAGTTTTAAGACATTCTGAACACCAATCTGCATGGAAAATATAGGCGTCCTAAAGTACAATATTTGTGGTAAATTATATTTACCAGGTGAGTCACTTGCCCCTATTTATTTTTGAATTTATACAACGCAGGATTTGCCTGACCGAGGCACCGAATCCCCTCCGAAGTCATAGTCATGAGTATAATGAGTTTGTGGGTTCATCAAATTAAAGGTGCAGTTTGCAGAAATTGGAAATGCTCTTTATTGCGAGGGAAAAAAACGTTTTGTACAACCCTACCAGTAAGTTTGTCAGTTAACTGACTTTTTGCTTCTAGATTATACATCCATATACAAACACGCAGGCACATGTCTCTTTTATCTCTTCTTTTCTTATTTTTACTCAAAATATCTGAATCCACTGAAAACTGAATATGAAGTTTTATGTGCCTAAATCCTACCTCTCGCCAATTGCTGCAAATCTTCTTTATATTTCGTTCTAAAATTACGTTCATTGGCAATGGCCTCGACGCTCTAAGTGTACAAATGGTAAAACACAGTTCCATTTCTCTGAAGCACACCTAATATTATATCAAACGGTAACACGCTGCTGTAAAGCTTGTAGCTCTTTTGATGTTCTGGTACCTTATTCCGCTTGAAAGAAGACCAAACGCTCGGCAACCGCAACTCTACTACAAAGAACTATTCACTTTGAGCATTCTTCTTGGAATTGGTCGTTTCTTGTCGTAAAACACCGTACTTATTTTTTAAAAGTGTCAAATACTTGTTCTTAAGGTATAAGTGTTTCATAAAAAATGTGATTGACTCTTTTGTGTATCGCGGAACCATAACGGCCTGTATTAAAATTGATATTAATATTTGGATTGATTTCATTATTGTCTAAAACTTAGATTATGTTCATTAGAATTGTGCTCTTTAATTTGGTTATTTATCTTCTATTAGTAAGCATACTTATCAACTGATAAATAAATAACAGAATGTATTAAAATACACAGATACATACAAAAATACGTATTGAGCTTCACTTGCTATTTACACTTTTAATGCTTTAATGATTCCTTAAGACTAGCAAAGTTAACATGAAATTGAAGAGGAAATAAATAAACCTTATTTTCTTTTTCTATTTCCATATCTTTGCTCAGAACGTCTATTCAACAATAATCGATATCAAACTTTTATGTGCCTAAATCTGCCTTCCCAACGATTCTTGAATATTTCCTTTTTAACTTTCTAAAAATCGGTTCACTGCATTAGCTCTACTCTTAGTTGCAGAAATAGCAAAAAACAATTTCATTTCTCTGAAGCACCCCTAATAAATGAAATGTTGAAAAGTTACCGTGAAAGTTCTCGGTGCATGCGTACTGACATTATTATCACCTGCTGTATACTGTTACCTTGTCTGCTCTGAACACAGATGGAGCACTACCAAAAGAGTTTGAAGGACTTGGCTTTTTTGTTTACTTTGGGCATTCTTTGCAACATTCACTTTTATAGCGGGAAAACCAGTACATATTTCTGGAAAGTCACAAATACCTGTACTTAAGACAAAATTATTCCATATAATAGGAGACACACTTCAATATTACATGAAACTAATATGGCATATCTAATGCATAACAAATATGAATTTATTTTATAGATTTCATTATCGATTAGAGGTAGTACAAATGCTTATCTTGCTAATGTTAATGTTGGACTCATTGTCTCACCAACTATGTATTTATGTATATAATGAACTATTCCGTTCATTTAATAATGAGCTAAATTTTTAAGATATGTTCAAAATTCCTTTACATTTGAGTGATGAAAAATAAAGTACTTCTATTCATTAGAATAATGTTATCAACTTTTAAATAAAAGCTCTTTAAATTCTATCGAATAAATGATATTATTTTAAATATAAAAAACTAATGCATATGCAAATGTGTGATAAAAATGTCAGCTCTTTTTGTCAATCTGTTTCCGAGATAATGGAGCCTTTTGTCTAGAAAATGTTAGGTTTTCAGAAACTGCCTTCAAACATAAAAATTAAAAAAGCTCAAAACCTATGCTGTACAGAATGTGTCAAAGGGTCCTCTGTGTCATCTACTTGGATATGGTTCCTCTTCCTTCTGTTTAGTCAACTAGCCTCCTCAGACATATGTATTGCCACCTATTCTGCCTTACACATACTTGTCAAACATCTCTTTTTAGAATATTTCTGGTATTATACTTAATAGTCATTCCCATTTCACTCAGTAAGTTTATTCCAGTATTCCCTTTATTGAATCACGTAACTGCATTATTTGCACCAAGATTCAGCATTTTATCTTGTTATTTATCTTCCATTGATACTGCATGCTAATCACTTCATAAACAAAATTAAGGAAACCATTAAAATATACAGAGAAAAACAGTGTGTTAATATACAGTCTTACTTACTTGATTTAATTCCTCTTGTCCCTTTTGGGGCATAGGGCATCCATGAAACGTTTCCATTCTTCTCTACTCCTTGCAATGGCCTTGACTTCTGCCCAAGTTTTCCCTTTTTCTGTCACTTCTCCTACAACTGATCTTTTCCATGTTATCCTTGGGCAACCTATTTTTCGTGCTCCTTGCGGATTCCAAAGTATGTATGTATGTATGTATGTATGTATGTATGTATGTATGTATGTATTTATTTCACTACAATTGGGTACTACCCAGTGGCAGAGTTAAGAATACAGATCAAATTACAAATACTAGATTTACAACAATAACACAATAAACAATACAAACATAATATTATTTTAACTTTAGTCACTTAAAACATATCTAATTAATTCTCTATTTACATATTATATACCATTGTAATTTAAAAGTTAAACTATAAACCATCTAGACTTTTTCTAAATTTTTTCAGCGACAGGGGACAGCCCTGAAAGACTGCTACAGGCAATTCATTCCATTCTTCAATGGTTCTATTAACAAAAGAAAATTTTCCTACGTCGGTTCTGTATCTTCTACCCTTAATTTTATACCTATGAAGCTACATTGTGTAACAGCTACATTTCATTTCAGTTTCTTTAATATGTAGAGTTAAGATATGCAGGTTATTAGCCTACAGTATCCGAGCTTGATGGTGGGTTAATATATTGTAATAAATTATAATGTTTTATAATAGTATTAATATCAATAAAGAAACTACAATGAGAGCACATATTTTAATGTTTCAAACAAAGAAGTTAGTGTGGAAAAACATATGGGAGAGATAGAGAGACATAGAGAGCGAGCATGAAAGGAATACCTAAAGCACTATTATTAAACTTTTAATTTAACAAACTAAGGACTCACTTTAAAGTCAGGTTATAAAAGGGTTATTCTTCTTCATCGCATTAGTCTTGTCTTATAACCCTAATGACTTCAGACAAATGTCTTGTGACTGTAATCTTTCGAAGAGCAAGGAAACCTTGTATCTTAGCTACGGCTAAACAGTACAGTGCCTAGTGTGGTGGTGAAGAACACTATAACATTTAGTGTTGAAGGGGATGGTAGGAAAACCTACCAGTAAATGTCTCAAACCTAGGAATCGACTAACGACCTAGTAAAATCGTGGAAATAAAAAATAAAGGAAAACAGAAATTTAGTCTAGAAGGTGGACCTCGGGATTTGAATAGAGAAGATCCCTACTGCAAGACTTTTAAGGGACATTCTTAGCATTACAAAATAGAAGAAGGTTTTTGAAAACTCAAATATTTTATGTTTGTTAAGGAAGAATACCACCGAAATAGTTGATCATAGATGGAAGCTTATTTGTCATTAACACTCTTTTAAATTGTGTGACAGACTTTTTAGTAAGTTTTATATTATCTGATAAGGTTTACCAGACAACTTTTATGCAATAACTGTTCTAAATGAGGACGACCTCACAGGATATATATGCAATATACAAGATGTGTGTTATTATTTATCATGTAACTTTATTAAGGAAGTGACATATCAATTGCAATCAAAGAAAAAACTTCAATGAAACTTTTTCCGAATAATATGTAGAATTGGTTGGGGGATTTATTTGAAACTGTTCTTGTCACATACTTCGTGGAAGCTGAAGTTATATAAGTTTGAAGATTAATTGTTCTTTCTGACTAGCCGTGTGTAGGACGCACTATGAAAGGGTATAGCCAGATTGAAGAATTCAATGCCATAGCTGGTATTTGGACCACGGATCTTCTGGTCTCCGTCCAGCTGCTCTAAACCATTGAGCTACTATGGTCAACGTGCAATATGACATTAAATTCTCCAACTGACTCTTGTTTTTCCCTGTAAACCACTAGGAGTTCTCATAAACACATGAGACAACTACCTTAATGGCGACTTACTATGCTGTAAGTACTTTAAGGCCCGGGCTTTATAGTTCGGACCACTATTAGTTACAATTATTGGAAATTAATTGTTCT
Source organism: Mantis religiosa (assembly GCA_030765055.1). Classification (NCBI taxonomy): domain Eukaryota; kingdom Metazoa; phylum Arthropoda; class Insecta; order Mantodea; family Mantidae; genus Mantis; species Mantis religiosa. Next base: position 26,860 of record JAUKNK010000191.1, read on the forward strand.
TGCACATTAGCCGTGTGTAGGATGCACTATGAAAGGGTAGAACCAGACTAAAAAATGTTTTAGAGCGGCTGGATGGAGACCAGAAGATCCGTGGTTCAAATCCCGGCTGTGGCGTTGATGTTGATTCATGTGCCAGAGATTAGGTAGTTACGGAAATTGTTGGAAGACATTGGATGGATACAAAATATTACATCAGTGTCTTATTATGTACCTAGGTTACATTTCACGACTCTGTGTGTATGGAGACTGTGGCTAAGCTTATGACAGATTCTCTGTTGTGCCAGAAATTAGTTAGTTACAGAAACTGTTGGAGGACTTTGAATGGATACAAAATATTACATCAGTAAGTGTCTTATTATGTACCTATGTTATATTTCACAATCCGGTGTGTATGAAGGCTGTGGCTAAATTGATGAGCGACTGATTTGCAGGAAATTAGGTAGCTACAGAAACTGTTGGAGGACATTGGATGGATATAAAATATTACATCAGTAAGTGTCTTATTATGTACCTACGTTATTTCACGACTCGGTGTTTATGGAGGCTGTGGCTAAGCTTATGAGAGATTCTCTGTTGTGCCAGAAATTAGGTAGTTACAGAAACTGTTGGAGAACATTGGATGCAAAAAAATATTACATCAGTAAGTGTCTTATTATGTAGCTATGTTATATTTCACGGTCCGGTGTGTATGGAGGATGTGGCTAAGCCTATAGGAGACTGTCTGTTGTGCCAGAAATTAGGTAGTTACAGAAACTGTTGGAGGACATTGGATGGATAAAAAATATTACATCAGTAAGTGTCTTATTATGTAGCTATGTTATACTTCACGATCCGGTGCGTATGGAGGATGTGGTTAAGCCTATAGGAGACTGTCTGTTGTGCCAGAAATTAGGTAGTTATAGAAACTGAGGAGGACATTGGATGGATAAAAAATATTACATCAGTAAGTGTCTTATTATGTGGCTACGTTATATTTCACGATCCGGTGGGTATGGATGATGTGACTAAGCCTATAGGAGACTGTCTGTTGTGCCAGAAATTAGGTAGTTACAGAAACTGTTGGAGGACATTCGATGGAAGCAAAATATTACATCAGTCAGTGTCTTATTATGTACGTTACACTTCACAATGCAGTGCGTATGGAGGATGTGGCTGAACTTATGATTAAGTGTCTGTGGTCTCGGGAATTTGGTAGTAATACATTTGAGTTTTCCCTAACAGACGTCTACTCTTTAGTTGATCAGAAGTAGTCTCTGGCAAATAGGAATATTCTTTGCTAAATATGTCTCCCTGAGAGGTGTCCCTATCAACATGATGGAGATACCTTGCCTTCTGTGATGGCTCTTGGGTAAAGGTACCACGACTGATTGCCACTAGGACATTTTATTTGCCCACCTCTGTTAATTAGGTGGTAGCATGTTCAACATATCCTGAGTTCTTATACTTGGCTTAACCACCCTCGCGTTAGACAAATTCAACTTCAGAAAGCTTATGCATGATTGAAGGAATTTAATAAAAGTGACGTCAAAATTAATTAGAAAACAATTAATAGTTGGTTTTTAAAACAAGTGTTAAAAAAGACTAAGAATAATTTTTTCAATTCAAAAAGCTTACTTCATTTGGCACTGCAATGTGTCATAACGGCCATTTCTAAATTCTTAGGAGTAGAGGATTGTCTGCTTTTGACAACACTGATGAACTTATCTTCACATCAACCGAAGTCATTGGTACATAGCTGGAACGACGGAAATCCTATGGAGAAAAATAAAGTGATAATTAGAGAGGATTTAGTAGGATCTCTGCTGGTGCTGAAGCGGTTATTTGTGCAAATGGCGCGAGTAATGGTAAAGGATTCATTACTCTCACCTTTGGTGACGATCTGGAAGAATTCTTGTAGATTCCTCGGCGCTCTGGAGCAATGAGCCATATCTCTGGCCGTAGTATAGGAATGAGAATTATTTTGTGCTGTTATGGTTGTAAATAACAGTTTCTCTCCTTTAAATGTTTTGTAATTTATTCCGCTAAACCATTTTGAGAGTTTGGTGGTACTAGCAGAAATGTAGAGAACTCTAGTGACCAAAACGTTCACAAAGAGATTGAATGTGATTGATAATGTAAACGAGTGTTTACGAAATCGCGATCTCATAATTTCTTCAAATTTCCATCCATTTCTTTAAAGAAATTTATTTTCCTTTTGTTACAAAGAATTATGTTCGTGCAGAAGGTTCTTTAAATTAAAAAATAGCTGTAAAGCCCAAACTGACATATGAAATTCTAAAAAGGTAACTTTGACTAAACAAATAGCTAAACAGGCAAACAGTACAAATAAAATGTCACATTTTACAGTCTCTAGTGACCCATAATTAACATATATTACTTTGAGCCTCATCTTCAGACGCTAGGGGAAAAAAGATTTTTCCTCAACTTCCTAGCTCTAGTCATAACCATTCAACAAACTGTAAGGATGGTACATAAGTATTAAAATTAAAGAGTAGTAATGTATATCTGGCTATCTACTTCACTTTTGGAAAACTGTGTTTGTAAGAATGTAGAATACTTTACCTATTCTTCAGTAGCATATTTTGATGTCAAAGTTTGCAATTTTTCGCTGATATGAGCTGTCATTTTTTTCCATGTACACTTACGTTTAATTTTCATTACTTTCATCAAGAACCCTTACTGATGCTATAAAAGGGTCCTAGAGAGAATCAAATATTAAAATTTCTTTAATGTGTCCTCATTTGTAAAGATAAACCCTGAGTAAAACATTTCACTTTCACAGAGAAAATAAGATACCATAGGAACCATACCACGAAAAGTAAAAACCCTCGTAACATAACCTCTACCCCATGTCAGCGAAAAAAACAACCGGGAAATGGTCTGATCCTAGCAGATAGTCATGGAAGAGGAATAGCCCAGAGACTTAACGCTTTAGGAATACCTATACCAGCAGCAAGTGCAGTGGTTAAACCGAGTGCTAAATTTGAAAATGTGGTTGGAAACATTGAAGCAAAGTGTACCCATTATACAATGAACGACTTTGTAGTGCTTGTGGGCGGAAGTAATGATGTGGCAAGTGGAGAACCCGAAAATGTGGTAGTGAACTTAGAAAATACACTTAACTCCCTGGTAAACACAAATGTAATTATTGTGAAACTCCCACAGAGACACGATCAACTCCCAAATTCATGGGTGAACCAACAAACTAAAGCAATAAATGCAGATATAACCAAAATCAGTGGTAAATATAAAAACGTTAGTCTAATAAACACCTTCAGTGCAGGTCGACACATGCATACTAAGCATGGCATGCATCTAAACAAACTAGGGAAAAGAACACTCAGTGAAATTATTGGTCGTGTTGTTTTAGATATGAAATCCAAAAATGAGGAAAACAATGTGCTCAGTGTAACACAGAATGATGTAATATTGGATACAAAAAACTAGGCAACATTTCACACAGGCAGGTAAATAGCGATTCTTCACATTTGCAGGTTAAAAATATGTCATTAAAGCTGATACATCAGAATATTCAAATGCTCTCTAACAAAATTGATCCCTTGAATATTTTTGTAGATGAAAAACAATCTGATATTCTAGTCCTTACTGAACATGGGCTAAGGGAATATGAATCGCACAATGCATTTATTAATAATATGAAATTGGTAGCAATATACTGCTGGGGAAAAAAGAAATGGGGCAGTGTAGGCATTTTTATAAGTATAGCACTAAACAACTCCTATGAAAATATCGATCTTACATCTTTAATCATTGAAGGTCAAATCGAGCTGGCTGGAGTCAGATTGATCTGGCAAAAGCTAAGAGTAATAATTATCGGCATATACAGGCCACCTAATTGGGATATTAATATTTTCTTTGAGAAAATAACGCTCTTACTAGAAATGTATCTGGCAAAAAGTAACACAAAAATTATAATATTAGGTGACCTAAATATAAATACCCATAATAATACACCCTCAAAAATTAAACTTGAATGCTTACTAAATGAATTTAATCTAAAATTAACAATCAATGAGCCCACTCGTATTACCACAAACACAGTCTCAATAATTGATAACATTATCACAAACATCACTGACTTACCATATAAAACTGAAGTAATCAATTCTTGTCTATCAGACCATACTGCCCAAATGATCAGTTTCCAAGAACTTTTTGAAAACAAATTTCCTACTGTATCCAAAACTGTAAAAAGAAGTTATAATTCCTTTAACGAAACCAATCTATTTCTATTAAAAAAAGCCCTTATAGCTGTTGACTGGGGGGATATATACATGGAGTCTGATCCAAATAAAAAGCTAGACATATTCTATAAAATTATAAAGGACAATATAAATATTTACTGTCCTCTTATTAGTAGTAGAAATAAAATACAAAATAAAGCAAAGAATATACAATGGATTACACCAGAAATTAAACAAATGCGAATTCAGTTAAAATTAGCTATTTCTAAGGTAAACCACTACAATACTGAAGCTAATAAAATTGATTTAAAAAGCTTAAAACATATCTATGATCAAACGGTTGTAAATGCCAAACGAGAAAGCATAAGTCGTAAAATCCTAAATTCACCAAACATTTGTAAATCCAGCTGGCAGGTAATAAATGAATGCCAAAAACCATCAAATTTTGTTGATGCTAGTGTCTATGTAATTAAGACGAAAGAAGGTATCACAGATGACCTGGGAAAGGCAGCTGCAGCTTTCAATGATCATTTTGCCTCAGTTGGAAAAAATATACATAACTTCAATAAAACCAACTGCAATAACTCGAAACCAAACAATGTGAGTGATAAAATGAGATCGAAAAATCAGTCAAGTATTTACCTCTACCCAACCTGTGCAAATGAAATCCGTAGTATAATAAAACATTTAAAAGCAAAGAACAGCCTTGGTGTAGATGGTATTCCTATGTCATTACTGAAAACATGTAGTCAGGAAATTGTAAATCCCCTTGCTGATATAATAAACTCTTGTCTAGAAATTGGAATCTTCCCAGACAAATTAAAAATCGCCAAGGTAGTACCAATCTTTAAAAAAGGAGACAAAAGAGAACTAAATAATTACCGCCCAATATCTATCTTACCTGCCATCTCAAAAATCCTTGAACAATTAATCTATAAAAGATTCATGGGCTTTTTAAATAAATTCAGTCTTATAGCTAAACACCAAAATGGTTTTGTAAAAAATAGATCAACAGTCTGTGCAGTCATTGAATGCATTCAAGAAATTATAAAAAACATCAATGCAGATAGATATGCAACAGCAATCTTATTAGATCTTACTAAAGCTTTCGACTGTGTTGATAAACGTATACTAATGAACAAACTGCAGATTGTGGGAATTAGAGGTCTAGGATACAAATTAATAGAATCCTATATGACAAATAGGAAACAATATGTAGTTTTGAATTCCATTAATGGCGATGTTATATCAACTACAATGGAACTGACATATGGGGTCCCACAGGGATCAATCCTTGATCCTCTTTTATTTATTTTATATATACACGATATAGCTGAATATGTACATAACAATACAAAATTAATAAAATATGCAGACGACACCACTGTCATAGCCAGCAATACATCAAGCAAAATGCTAGAAGAAACCCTATATATAACCACTACAAAACTATTGCAGTACTTTTCTGCATTAAACTTATGTATAAATGCATCAAAATGTGAACTCATAACATTTGGCTCGAAGACACTGAATGCGCCTATACAATTAAATGTTGACAGCAACTTGATAAATAGTGTTGACAATGTACAACTACTTGGGGTCACACTGGACAAAAAATTATCTTTTACACCCCATGTTGACCAATTAGCATTAAAACTAAATAAAAATTTATTTCTTTTAAAGTGTCTAAAGAACTATGTCCCAGAAGCAACTATTAGAATGATTTATTTCTCCCTCATTCAGTCACACATCTCATATGGTCTGGAGATCTGGGGAAATACTTCGAAATTAAATTCACACAAAATTTTTACTTCACAGAAAAGAGCAATTAGAAATATATCTAATTTAAAAACTAAAGAATCATGTAGGGAAGCCTTTCGTCAGCAAAAAATAATGACGCCGACAAGCCTGTACATCTACAAAACAATTTTATATATGATAAAATACATCCCATTGCAAACAAATTCGGATATTCATAACTAGAACACAAGAAACAAGAATAATTTCGCTACTATGATGTATAGACTCCACCTGTGTGACAAGTTGCCTAGTTACATGGGAGCCAAGCTATATAACAAACTCCCAGCAGAAGTTAAAGTGTCTAGTAACTTAACAAAATTCAAATTTTTCTTGAAATCATATTTAATTAATAATGTTTTTTATTCACTTGATGAATTTCTAAACTAAGACTACAACTTCAGAATTTATTGTTTGAGTGCTAGTTTCTTATTTTACAATACTTATGACTAAAACCTAGACATTGTATTAGGTGTACAAGACATTATACATTTAGAATAACATTACCTAAGTTTTAGTCTCTTCTAATATCTGTATATATATATCAAAATATCCAGCAACTTTAATCGTATATAATTGACGACTTGCCTGTTTTCAACAATGCCTGTAAAACATAAGGTGATAATAAAGTATTATTATTATTATTATTATTAAGATGAAATACTTAACTATATTAGTATAAATATATCCTTAAAAAGCTGATACAGGAGCTTAATAACAAATACGGTACTATTATCCACTGAATTATAGATATTATCACGCCGGTCACAAAGCTGGGCCAGCAATGAAGAAAAATAGAGTCGTGACCCATCCGCTGATACTGCCACAAAGTTGGACCAGTCATCATCACAATATAGCTGTTTTTTCTGTATTTCAAGTTTCAATACCGTTATTTAACTTTTTATAACCATTTAAAATTGGAACCACAAATGGCCTTACATCACCTTAATTACAGAAAGGCCTCAAATACTCTAATGCTATTAAGGTCAAAGATAACAAGAGTTAGTCAAGGATGACTGGATAGGAAAAGTAAAAGAGGGGATATGGTATATGGAAAGTAAGAAATATCAGTCCAGGTCAATAGCTCACCAAACTGCTGAGCAGCCCTTCCATCTATTTCATCACCTAATTTTGATTAGATTTTCTCCTTTAAGTCTTCTGATTATAGAAGCAATTAAAGGATCACCTTTCTACCATTACAAAATTGATATTGCTTGTGTACATTTAGGTATTAATCTTTTTAGCACCTTAAAGTACTTTAAAGTACTTACACATTGTAAGTCGCGATTAAGGTAGTTGTCTCATTTGTTTATGAGAACTCCTAAGTGGTTTACCGGGAAAAACACGAGTCAGTTGGAGAATTTAATGTCAATTCGGCACGTTGGCCATAGTAGCTCAATGGTTAGAGTGGCTGGACGGCAACCAGAAGATCCGTGGTTCAAATCCCGGCTATGGCATTGAATTTTTCAGTCTGACTCTATCTTTCCATTCCCTATTTGGCTTACACACGGACAGTGTGAAAGAACAATTAATTTCCGTTAATCTTTTAGTAAAATTAACTAATTGTTTTATGCTTTTGCAGCATTCTGCAATATTTAGTTTTTTAGATGTTATATTGGATGTTACGGATATTATAGTTGCTATAGAGTCGGATAGTACAACTTTCTCAAATTGATTTATATGATATAGGAGATTTTGTAAAGTCTGAAGGATGCCGCAATTTCTCCATCAAAATTTGTAGAATTTAAACTTTAACTTTTGTAAAAACAAGCAATGCCAATTATTATACACCGAGAATTGTTCTGAAAATACGGACAATAGCTGCACCTAGACCCAAGTAGACGGCTGGAAAAAGAACTAACCCTAACGGCCAAAAGGTAGCTTGGCACTTCATTGACAATACTGCTTCAATAATACCAGTAGATTTTTAGATATATTTTACTACGTCAAATACACTATTTTGTACAAAAAAAATCATTTCCGAGATATGCCTTGTTATTGGTTTGTCTTCTCTAAAAATTATACTTTCCTCAAACATTCAGTCGTTAAAGTTCTTGTGTATGTCCTGCGTCTGAAAAGAGAACAGAGATTATTTTGTTCCATTTATACTCCGACTTTAACTGCAATTGTCATATCAGTGGAAAGCAGAACAGAACATCAAAGCAGTCACTTAGCAGCCAGCTCTTAAAAGACTTGATTGTCGCTTAGCTCTGTAGTATTCTCCTCTTGCCATTGTATCTACAAGGAAATATACAATTAAAGCTTTTGTACAAAAGTTTTTCTTGATGAACTTAAAGCAGATAGAAGAATAAGAAGAAGAGTTTCAAACTACCACATAGCGAACAGCTTTTAAAAGATTACATATGCAGATTTTCTATTAAAGCACATCTTCAATTGTTTAGCGGTCTTCAAAACATATATTTCGTGTGAATTCTAAGTTTAGGTGTAGTAATGTAAGTAAACAACAGACAAATCAAATAGTCAATCTTCTATTCACGTTACGTTGGTTGAGCTATGAGTCTGAGTTACTCATCTTAAGGTCGCGGGTTTAAATACGGTCCAGATTGGTGACTTTTAAAAGTACTTAAAATAGACTGTCTAATATCAGCAAATTTACTGTCATGCAAACCAACTTGTAAAGGTCGAAATTCTGGCATACCGGCGGCGTTGATGCTATCTTGACAAATTGTAACTTTGTTAACAAACTAACTGTTTATTTGGTGATGGTCATGTCTATAAAATTTCTTTGCCATAACCTAGTAATTCCAATTATTTAACTGATACCTTGTTTCCTAAAGCACTAGATTAAAGGGCTAGTCTTTTAGAGACACACCTGAACTTTTTCATGATAAACGCAAAATCCAACATTATTTCCAAAACTCATTGATAGCTAATGTCAAAACCGATAAAAGTTACCGTAGTGGTTGTTATTGTATATTTGCAGTCACAGTAAGCTGTACGTTAACGTCTGTGGTTCTCCACTGAAATCTGCCCCGTTCTAATCCCGTGAGCTTACAACTTTAACTGGGTTTCATTAATACCACATTTATGACTCAACTGTAAATATCACAACCAAACATTCTGTCTTTGTTTTGAAAACATTTTAACAACTGAAATAGTTTTCAACATGTGACATAAATCAAACCAGTTTCATTACAGGACATATATAATTTTGCTTCCGAATGAAAATATTTTTGTATAAAACACTTAAAAGTTATAAATAACTGACAAGTGTTTATAAAGCTCAAATTCCTGTGAAGGGGTTCGGGGTAGTTGATAAACTACGACGGCTGTTCAATAAAGAATGATCACAATGTTTTTTTGACAACGTACCTTTACTCATCGTCATAATGTTGATAGTCCTTCTCAAAATAGTCTCCCCTGAACGCGATGCACTTGTCCCAGCATTTCTGCCAGTCTGCAAACACATGCTGGAAACCATTTTTGAGAGATCCTTCAAAATTGCCTCCGCAGCCTTCACCACTGCTTCTGATGATGGATAATACCTCCCACAAAGGCATTTCTTCAAGTTAGGGAATAGAAAAAGTCACATGGGGCTAAATCCGGACAATAGGGAGGGCGAGAGATGCACTTCATGTTGAATTTTGCAAGATATTCCGCAACAACATTGGCAATATGCGGCCACGTATTATCGTGGTGCAGCATCCAGCCTGCTTCATGGAAAAGTGGTCTTTTGCGCCTGATATGGACTTGCAATGTTTTCAGCACATCCCTGTATTATTGTCCAGTTACTGATGTGTGTGCAGGTACAACATGCTGATAAACCATTCCATGAATGAATAGAATGAGATGACCATAACTTTCCCAGCAGAAGCAACCACTTTTGCTTTTTTGGGGGTAGTTGATGAAGGAGATTTCCACACCGAACTTTGCTGTTTGCTCTCAGGATCAAAATGATGCAGCCAAGTTTCATCAGCAGTGATTATGTTTGAAACAAGCTCTGGATTTTCCTCTAACATCAACTTTAACTGCATGTTACCTCCATTGCAGCGGTAGGCGATACTGAACATGTCTGGTTCTCACAAGCGGGAACCAAGAGTACAAACAGTGAAACTTCTAAGGCGTGTTTGTTTCACATTAAGCTAACAGAACATAATAAGATTGAATTTTAGTGCAAAAAATTATGTCCGTAAAAACATTATGGTCATTCTTTATTGAACAGCCCTCGTAATTTCATTAAAGGATTTCATCATAATCTATACCAAGGCAGATTTTCCTTAATGTTTATTCACCAGGAAATTTTCGTTCGCCATATTCTTTCCAGGAAATTTCCAAAATTTACATTCTTTAGCTTAATTAAAGGGTTTATGGTTGAAAGTAATGATTTGCAAGTTTATATCTTTCAAGAAATTACCATTGCCGTCATTTTCACTTGCAACTTGCAGTAAATGTTGTTGGTAAGGCTTTTTGGAACTTGGGGACTAACATATCTATGAGCAGCTGTTTGTTTAAGTTACCTCATCAATACTTTTCGGTTGTAGGACACCTATAACAATGGTATAAAATAATAATTGGTTTATATTACTTAAATAAATCCAAAATCACCAACTTGAAAATTGCATTGATTTTTAAAATATTCCGAAAATTCAGAAGTAAATCTTAAGTGTTACATTATGAAATAAGAATGTTATAGGTGTTCTATTTTCAAAGCAAAAGAAACAATGTAAACAGCTTCTTGTCTGAACTGAACTTTGGGATAGATTTGGCTTCCAAACTTTGCTCAGAATGACATTAGATCATTTCAATTTCTTGCTAGCTGTAATTTCATCAATTACACAGTAGGAGACAAATTTCAGAGCAGCCATATCAACTGAATTGAGGCATAGTGTTAATCTTACGTTTTCTTGTACTGTCAATTCCAACACAAGCCTAATGTATTTTATGGAAAGTCCCAAAATAATAAATATCAAACGTTTTTAATGAAGTTATTATTCTGGAATATATCACAGATATATTAACTGTATTGTCTTTCTTTTCATTCACTTCACTTTTCTTGCTAGAAAACAAAGAATTTTGCATACACTGACACTTATTCATTGAATACTATGATTGTATACATCATGTGCAGCCAAAGTTACGTGGGTTTGCGCCAAGTCAGCCAAATGCATATCACACTCAACAGTTTCCTACTGCCAGTGGAAAACAATTTTGTTTAACCAGGATATATTGAATCAATATGTTGTTGGTCAGTAGAGACACTCGTTAACTGCCGACAGGTTAAGCTCAGCATTTTGTTGATTGTTAAGGCCTTTAGACCCTTCACTGAAGAAATTATTCAAAATGACAGTAGCTGCTAGAGCTGTCTCTGGTCACAAGCTGGTAAAATGAATGAATCCCAACAAACATGCATCCTGACTCCCTCACAGGCAACTGGCTATTGTAAAAAGAAAAGAGCAAATATTGACAAATTAACAAAGAACAATAAATAAGTATGCTAATTCCTGCTATTAATAAACGAATGAAACTTGGTATAACTGGGGGAATCAGATATAATAATGGATCTGCGATTATAAATTGTTTCCTCAAACAAATTTTGACATTGTGCAAACCTGAACTGAGTTGCCTGTATTAGAAGCAGGTAAAACAATATAATTGACATTTACAAACAAGTAGTTTCTCAATGTGGAAAATTGACTTTAAACTTAACTATTAACATGCATATCGATTTTCATTTCCAAAATGTTGTATGCATTTTTATTTCCTGTTCTCGCATTATTGTGAACCAGCCCATATTTTGCTGTACTGAATGCTTCTAAAGATTATTGCATGAAAATTCTATTCTTGGAGTTTTCTCAAACATTTTCTATTGTTTTCTGCATATTATATTGCAATAACGGTCATGGTTTTAGGCTGCCTTATAAATTGTAGTTAAATCTTTATAAACACTGCAACACCAAACACATTTTTCATCTGATAAAAGAACACGAGATCAACAAAACTATTTGTTTAAAGTTTTACAACTCCACAACCAGGATTCACTCTCTTAAACTTTGAAGTTCAAATGCTTTATACTTCTTTTTTTAATGTTTGTGTAATGACTATTTCTATAATCAATTACTACAATTAAAACTTCTCTAAGTATTGTGCACAACTTCACCAGAGGTACTAATCTGTCTCTGATATATCTGCAGTAGCTACAGTAATTTCTCTATTAGCTATTAAGTGTGTTGGATTTAACAACACTTTCATAATGTTGACTGTAGTCGATAATCTATGACTCACATATGTGTTGTTTCAGTTCTCTTCTGTTAGGGAATTCCTGAGAGCACAATAAACATATTCTATCATTCTTCATTACGTGTGCACGAGTATGCTTAAGTTGGTCACCCCTTTGTGTGAACCCCCTTAAGCAAAGGGGACACGAGTAGGGACGTTCTCCTGTGTGAATTCTCATATGAACTTGCATAGCCTCGCGCCTACGGAATCGCTTTCCACACACATTACAGGGATGCTCCCTTGAGTCCTTATGAATGACCTGGTGTTGGCGAAGGTTTGAACGGTTGCGGAATCTGGCAGAGCATGTATTGCAACAATAAGGCCTCTCCCCAGTGTGCAAACGTTCATGATTCTCTTTAGCAGCTTTGGAATTGAAACCCTGTCGACAAAAACCACACTGATGTGGACGTTCACCAGTGTGCAGACGCACATGATAGTCCAGCGATGATTTCTGGCTAAAATGCTTACCACATTCTCTGCACTGAAATGGACGATCTCCAGCGTGAATTCGCTGATGGATTCTCAGAGATGCCTTCCTAGACAGGATTTTCCCACACTGCTCACATCTGAAAGTATAAACAATAAAATTAACAGTTCCTTAACAAAGCTTTATTAAATCTTAAATGTTACCGCACCTGCATATCATGCTAGGGAATAAAAATGACAATTCCCTCAGGCAACATGGAAATAATTGGTACATGATTTGTTAAGAACCTTAGACAGTCTAAATGGAAACTTTAACTTTGTGCCTTTTATTTGCAGTGAGAACCTCATTAAATATCAACATACAACTGCAGAAGGAATCATTGAAATATGTAAAGCAATTATTTGGACTACACACTTGGGAACAAATCTATCAAGATTACAGTATATGAATTTCAAAACGCAAGCTGTTTTGGAACATCCAATTAACCAAAAGATTAGATGATAGTATAATGCCAAGTAGAGCAAAACTATCCATAGGAATGCCAGATGACTATAAAACTGACGATGGGGAAGAAGTGTCCAGACATTATCTTTAATAAGTACACCTAAGTAGATAGAAAAGAGTTTTAAAAAGTTGCTGACATATAACAAAGTAAGTTATAATGTATACAATACAGAATCATCAAAACAGATCGCAGCAATTTAAGAAAATCATAGCTTAGGGAGGATTTGAGATAACACAAATACTTTTTTTTGTTCAATTCACCAACACAGTTTTTTTTTTCATATCTTAGAATATTTCTATGTGTGCTCCATTGGTTGCTCTGCAAACATCCAGCCGATAGTTAATTTCTTCCAGCACAGCTGGACATCTCAGGCATGACTGCTGCAATGGCATGTTATGTATCCCCACATAAAGGTGCCTAAATGTGTGAACCCAGGGCTACCAATCCACCAGTCAGGGAATCTTGCAAGTAGAGTGCCTCGAACTGGTAGGGTAAAATGGGGGCACACCATCTTGTTGAAATAATAATGTTATGTTATTTTCTTCTTCAATTGGTCTACTTGCATGAAAATGTACTGTTCTAGCATGTCTAAATAAATATGTCCTGTGACAGTCTGCTGAATAGAAAACAAAGGAAGAATGACATGATCATACATAAAACCGCACCACAAGTTCACTTTTGGAGAACCTTTCTCATACTCAAAAATTTCATTGGATGGTTCAGATCTCCAAATTCTACAATTATGCCAACTGATACAACCGTTGACATGGAATGAGCTTCATCTGTGAAAACTACTATATGCGTGCGATAAGAAGAGTGATCGGGTTCCAATTCCTCATTCGGTAAGTTTAGAATAACTCCATAAACATAGATGACAACTTTGAAATTTGAAATGTGCTATACACTGATATCTAGTGGCCAATATGCTAAGCTTTATCCTGTCTGCCATATTTCTTTTTGATCAATTTCGAGGTTAATTAGCTAACCAGTTTTCAACAATCATATATTAGAATTAGAATTTTAGTTCATCCTTGGCAACATATACATGTTATGAGACATGTCAAAATGTATAAATGCAGTATATACATAAAGTCAAATTGATTACATACAATATACACAGTAAGCAGCTTTTCTATGGTTTCATGTGGTATTTGCATTGACCAATTTACTACAAGAAATGTCATAATATAGATATTACAGGTTTGTGAATGTACTATGCCCTCAGTGCTCATTTACATGGTTATAGTTCTAAAAATTCATTAACCATATAAAAACAGTATGTATACAAACATTTTTCAACCTTATTCTTAAAGTGTTTTAATGATGCAGCTTGTTTAAATTAATTTGAAGGTTTATTAATATAACATTATCACTTTGTAGTTAAAGCTTCCTTCATAAAGGCTCGTTTGATGCACTTGAATTGGCAGTTTCTCCTTGTTACAAGTGTGGTGGTAATGTACATCAGCATTTACTTGTAAATGATTTATATTTGTATGAACATTTGTGGATGTTATGGCTCTCAAAAGGGGGCACATTATTATTTGTCCACCTCCATATAACTGTGTTCTGAGTGCAATTGAGCTCTCGTGGGCGAAACTAAGGAATGTTTTCCGAGGATGCAATGCTTAGCTTTGCTTATCTTACACGCTATTTTGCTGAACTGTGTTTTTCAAGGTTGACCACACTGCAGAAACAAAAGTGTGTTAGCTCTGCCCGCACCACACCATAAATCCAGCGCTCAACTTATCCTGCGCATACTGTATATGTTTTAAAAGACGTTCGTCATCATCAATTGTCTTAAGCATGTCATTTGCAAACTAAACACATGTTGGTGGATCTGCTGATTTAATGTGATGTCTGAGGTGAATTTTGAAAGCGTGAAGACCTTAACCTTTTGTAACATATTTTGAATGGTTGACTTAGGTATTGGCATACTTCACTTCACAACTGACTTTTTTGGACTTTGAACACAAGTCTCTGTATACAATTCTCTGTTTCATCACTCATTCTAGGGAATCCGGTGGAGTTCTGCACATCAAATCCTTCTAATTTCTTGAAGTAGTTCATAACACTGTCTAATGCTATTAGTATTAGGGGGAACACATCAGAAAGTGCATTGAACAATAACAACGGATTTAAATTCCTCTAACCATAACAAGCACTGTGCTTTCTGCTCAAATGTCGCACTCTCTACTAAAACAGTGTGATGTGACCACACTCGTTCTGCGTATCAGCTGAAGGTCACAGGCTGAGTACAGTTACATCTAAAAAATTTATGAGTTTCCAATTAGTTCTTTTTATTCTATATCTAAATACATATGTACCTATTAATATTTTTTATTTTAATTAATTGTTAAGGTTTTTGATAGAGTCAACATGAATAAATCAATGCCATGGCCGGGATTTGAACCACGGATCTCCTGGTTTCTGTTCAGTCGCTCTAACCCATTGAGCTACCAGAGCCAACTTGCCGTTACAACATTAAATTCTCCATTTGACTCGTATATTTCCCCAGTAGACCACTAGGGGCTCTCGCATTCAAGATACGCCATCTGTGGTGACTATCATAAGTACTTAAGTCCCAGGCTTCATCATTTAACTCATATTAATTTAATTAATTGATGGAAATTAATCATTTTTTCACACTAGCCACATGTAGGCTAAGGTTTTTGATAGAGTCAACATGAAAAATTTAATGCCATGGCGGGCATATGCCTAACCCATAATTTTACCATTGTTTGTTTCTGTTTGAATGCTATTTGTTTCCTGTACTTTTTAGACATATACATTATACACATAAAACAGCCATACCCAAGACGGGAGTAGAACCAGCAACCCTCTATGTGGTAGAATGCTAGATACATACACTATAGCAACCATAGCTATGAAGGCCGGCACATTGATTTGCTGGTCAAAGTATTCATTTATCTCAATTACAATGAGAGATATGATTTTCACTTGCTGCAACTTTTTCTGATGACCCTGCACTTCTTGTTTTTTAAGTAGCACCATAACCATAATCAATAAATCCTATAAATCATGATTTTATGTCTTGGAACCTTTTGTTTTTGTTTTTTAATGCAGATTATTATTGTTGGTTACAGCTTGGAAATGTGCAAAAATCAACAGAAATTATCATAAAAGAAAACAGGAGATGACTTATGGCCAAAGAGGTGAATGTTCTTTGCTAGCTCCAATTACAAGCTTACTTTCTATGCATTCTCGGCTAAGTTGCCAACTGTATTACAAGCAGAGCATGTGACATTAATTGCTGTTTGCTTTATCTCTGGTTAAGTTGGTTTCCTTTGCATCGTGGTTCACAGAATTAGAACAAATAATCAGCTCTTACTGGAAACAAAGTTATGAGCCAACCTATGAAAACTTTAAGAAAGACCTCTTCTTCCTTTCACAAGAGTAGAGAATAATCTTTGTTTCAAATAATCTTGCGCTGCTGACATTTATCCCTCCGTGTAACACTGCCTTTCCCCTAATTGGCTAATGCATTAGGTACTGTAGGCATTGCTTTCATACCACATGAATATGTGGTATATTATTATGTAATATATTTAATTCATACAGTTATAAAAATATAAATTTGATAGCTTGTTTTGAACATACTAAGATACAGTATGCACAAGATATGTCGAGTGCTGGATTTACAGTGTGGTGCGGGCAGAGGGGAAGAAGCGAGAGCTAATGCTCTTTTGTTTCTGCAGTGTGGTCAACCTAGAAAAACACAGTTCAGCAAAATAGCTTGTAAGATAAGCAAAGATAAGCATTGCATCCTCGGAAAACATTCCTTAGTTTCGCCCACGACAGCTCAATTGCACTCAGATCACAGTTATATGGAGGTGGACCAATAAAATGTGTCCTCTTTCAAGAGCCGTAGCATCCACAAATGTTCATACAAATATAAATCATTTTCAAGTAAATGCTGATGTACATTACCACCACGCTCGTAACAAGGATAAACTGGCAATTTGAGCACACCAAAGTGATAATGTTATATTAATAAACTTCTAAATTCATTTAAACAAGCTGCATCATTAAAACACTTTCAGATTATGGTTAAGAAATTTTTGCGTACACACTGTTTTTATATGGTTAATGAATTTTTAGAACTATAACCATGTAAATGAGCACTGGGAGTATAGTACATTCACAAACCTGTAATATTCATAGAATGAAATTTCTTGTAGTAGATTATTCTATGCAAATACCACATGAAATCATAGAAAAGCTGCTTACTGTGTATATTGTATGTAATCAACTTGACTTTATGTATATAGTGCATTTATAGATTTTGACGTGTCTCATAACATGTATATGTTGCCAAGCATGAACTAAAATTCTAATTCTAGTATGTGATTGTTGTAAGCTGGTTAGCTAATTAACCTCGAAATTGATCAAAATGAAATATGGCGGACATGATAAAGCTTTGAGTATTAGCCACTAGATGCTATTGTAAAGCGCATTTCAGATTTCAAAGTTGTCGTCTATGTTTATGGAGTTAAACGAAACTTACCGAATGAGGACTTGGAACCCGATCACTCTTCTTATCGCACGCATGTAGTATATCATCATGTCAAATAAAAAACTCATTTATACCATCTATACCATGACAGCAGCCAATGAAAGGTGCTTAGTTCAAGTGAGCGTTAAGAGACATGGGGCAAGCTTATTTGAAACAAGGATTAAAGTTTGTGATGTATCAAACTAAAAATATGACAATGTAGTAGAAAGAACTGGCAACAATGCCTCTTGCAGTCATGGAAAATGTCAGAGCCAGAGCTCATGTACATATAATTGTCAATGAAATAATTACCTGAAGATCCTACAGAGAAGCATGCCAGGTCCTTCCAGTTCTGATATCTTGCTGAGTTCCTCATCAGTGTGTGTGTAATAATGATTTTTCAAGTCATATCTTGTAGCAAATGACTTGCGACAAATCTGACAATCAAATTTAGCATCTGCATGTGTCTTGTAGTGCTTTGCTAAGTTGCCCCTATGCACAGTGCTAAAGGAACACATGGTACATTTGAATGGCTTCTCACGAGTATGTATTGCTAAATGCTTTTTTAAGGCATCCTTTCTTCTGAATTGTTTAGAGCAGCATTCGCACAGAAATGGTTTCTCACTTGTGTGGGTCAGCATGTGTTTCCGCAAACTGGTACGAGACCGCAACTGCTTCATACACATGTTACATATGTGTTCTTTTGGCACCTCTTGATGCGAGGTGTAATGTGAAAGGAGATTAGATTCTGTTGTGTACCTGCTACCACATATATCACAGAGCCATGGTTTATCCATTTGAGCAATATGTTCTTCAAGGTTGCTTTTGTCACAGAATTTATTATAACAACCTGAAACTGTGGAACTAAAGTATTCTTTGTGATGTTCCAATTGCTCATGAATCTGTAATGTCCCTGGACATGCAAAATTTAATCCACAATATTCACACATGGTACTTTGCAAGTGACCTTCCAGGTCCTCAAAACTCTGATGACAGTATTTACAATCATTTTCTGCACCACTTTCACAGTTCTCTAGAAGTACTGTCTGGATTCCCTCTTCTTCATCATCAATTACAATCTCCTTTTTAACCTCTTCTGAGGTATTGTACACTTCTTCCTTGGTTTCTTTGTGAACTAAAAGCTCTGCAATATTGGTAGTTTTGTCTACTTCTCCCCTGTCTTCTAAATCTGTTTCAATACATGTTGCAGGATCAATCTCTTCCTTCTTTACATCCAACTCAAGTGCTTCACAAGCCTCCAATTCTGACAGTGGTGCCACACTGGAAACCTCACAATTCTGCTGCAAACTATCTTCTTTTTCTATCTCATTACCAATTTCATAATTTTTTCTTGTCAATGTCACAGCCTCCTTTGTCATCTTGGAAACCTGCAACAATACCAATCTTATTAATGTTAATGACAAGTTGATTGCACCATTTACAGCTGAGTTGCATAAACTGCAAAAATCTGTTCTTGAACTTTACAACTTATAAATTTTTTTGGGAAAGTTAACAATTACGAGAGTTGCCCAGTAAATATTGCCCCACAATTTATTTTCTCAAAAACGCTTTTCACTGCAAATGTACAAATTTGGGTACAACTTCCTTGAAGTTTACTGTGTGTGTATGCAAAGTTTCAGTTTATTCCAAAAGAAAGCCTAAGTGTACTACATGGCAAAGTAAGAAAGTGTATCGACAAAAATTCTCAACACAGAGATGTTTACCTCAGCTTATCGCACACACACAGTCAGTCCAGTGTATGTATACTCTGTTCAAATGTAATGATTTCTTCTGGGCAGCAATGTGTCATACATTGGCAGGTGTGAGAAAACATATCATATAGACACACGGAGCTTCCAATCACCCTATTTGTGTTTTGTAACTTACTGTACATCAACCTACTAATATTTCACTCATATAATCGACCAGATACGACGCAATAAGGGACGATCACAGTGCTGGTCACCTGAAGGTCGATACGCCTCAATGCTCTGTCATTTGTGCAAAGTAAACATCTGCAGTCAATAGGAGTATTGGTGGTCGCTGGGCACAGAGGGTGAAAGCATCAGATGGCAGTGCTGCAGAATTCCAAGATTTGCCACACAGAGAAAAGCCTCCCACAGCTGTCACACCTGAAATGTTGAAGCGTGCTGATGTCATTCGAAAGTATCAATGCATTACAACTCAGCAATTGGCACTGAAACTACCGGTAAGCAAAGGAGATTTGTATACTATTATCAATGAGCTCGGAAACACAAAAGTGTGTGCAAAATCAGTTCCTCAATGTCTTACTGTTGATCACAAATCCTAAAGAAAAGGCATTGCTTCTGATTTGTTGCAACGTTTTGAAGCTGATGAGGAGACCTTTGCCCAGATTGTGACAGGTGATGAAATGTGGGTGCATCACTTTGTGTCAAAATGAAAACACAATCAATGGAATGGCATCATGTTCACTCTCCACAGAAGAAAAAGATCGAAACAGTTCCTTCAGCTGGAAAAGTCATGATCACAGTTGTGAGGATGTAATTCTCATTGATGTGATGCCAAAAGACTGTACCATCAATTCAGAAAGTTACATCAAAGCATTAAGCATCCAGCATCTGTAGTGCCATGTCAACCCATGGGAGGTTTTCATTCAGCAAGATAACACTCGCTCTCACAGAAGTTTGAGGACTTCTGCCCACATTGCCAAACAGGGTTGGACAGTGTTTTCCCACCCACCCTATAGTCCCAATTTAGCATCCTCAGATTTCCACTTGTTTGGGCCACTGAAGAATGCCATTCATGGAAGACATTTCAAAGACAATGAACAGGTGACTCACATAATGCAAACGTGGTGCTGCCGAGAGAGTAAAGATTTTTATCGACAGGGAGTACATGCTCTCCTATCTTGCTGCAGAGAGTTCATAGCACTTGAAGTGATTATGTAGAAAAATAAAGTGACCAGACAAAATATTATTCTTTCATACATGTAAATTTCAAATTTGTGGTATCAATACTTTTGGAGAGAAAAAAATATGGGGCATTATTTATTGGGCAAACCCGTATTTAATAAATTGCAAACAATTCTGACACACTTAACTTAGTTTGGCTTATGGGTGGAATGCAATACTTCTTTGCCTAATCCAAATAAGTGCTAGGGAAAGTAAAACAGTTCCATGCAGTATGTCTGTGAACAGCATAATCTAAGAATAAAACTCTGATAAACACTTTCTCGGAACCAGACTGAGGGAACAATTAAAACACATATAAAGCAAATAGAGAAATGGAAAGATAGAGTCAGACTGAAAAATTCAATGCCATAGTCAGGATTTGAACCACGGATCTTCTGGTTGCTGTCCAGCCGCTCTAACCCTTGAGCTACTATGGCCTATGTGCTGAAATGACATTAAGTTCTCCAACTGACTCGTGTTTTCCTGGTAAACCACTTAGGAGTTCTCATAAACACATGAGATAACTACCTTAATGGCAATTTACAACGTGTCAGTACTTTAAGGCCTGGGCTTTATAATTTACCACTATTAGGTCAATTAAAGCAGCTTGACAACAACCAGAAGATCTGTGGTTCAAATCCCGGCTATGTCATTGAATTTTTCAGTCTGACTCCTTCTTTCCATACTTTAACCCACACACTGCCAGTGTGAAAGAACAATTAATTTCCAAATAGAGAAATAATAATGACGATAAAAGCTTCACACCTGGATAGCAGATGCAATCACAAAATTGAAAATAGTGTACATCCGCTAAGATCAGTATAATGACCAACAGAACTGACATTTGGAAAAATAACTTTATACTAAAATATAAAACAAAATTAGTGATTTATAAAAATAAGTTGGAATTAGAAACACTAAACATCGTTAATTAATAAAGATACCTGGACTATTTCAGGGACATGTATGCTGACGACAAATCCCTTAGTTCCCAAAACCTGTTCAGGTATCTTTATAATTAGTGATGTTTAGTGTTTCTACTTCCAACTCTCTTTATAAATTATCAATACATCACTGTTTCTGCTATGTACTTCAACTTAAATGCAATGAAAATTGAATGAATTTCATATTCCTAATGAACATAATGAACTATACAAGTTCATTAACTGACCAAAGGGGGAGACTGTAGTCCACAAGAGGATTGGCAACCAGTTTGACAGTCAAAATTTGTTAAAGATGCAGCCAATATCGCTTATGAAACAAGTTCAGATAATTCATTATTAGCTTGCAACCTGCATTTGACTTGCATTGCAATTTAGTATTATTGTAACTGTGAATGTAACACTGGCATGTTGCATTGTAGAGCAGAAGAGCCTTTGTTCAAATTCTGGCTATGACATTTGAAAGAGTTGTTTTTGTTTAGGCCCCAAGCACAACTATTGTTTACAGATTTTGCAATGTTTATTCTGTTATTTTACAGTTACATAAAAATTGATAACTGTTAGAATGTTTTAAAATAATTATGTTGTAAAAATGGAATCAGCGAGTGAAAGAAATACAATTACAGGGTAGGCCATGAATGTGAAAAGTGCAAGAAAAGATTGGTAGCTAAATTAAATTTAAAGGTGAGTCGATTAATGACACTAAACAACCTTACTTTTAAATTTCCCGGAACATGTTTCGGAGGCTAATTTCCTCCATTGTCAACCAGACATCGACTGGTTCTCAGTGGTAAAGCTGGCAATATTTTGTTGTAGGTCTCATCCCTTTCCCCCAGAAAGATTTATTCAGCAAGTTCCTCGAACCGCCACCAGAGAAGACCTATTATAATAATAAACTGAAGACGAAGGCGATGTGCCTTAGAAATCAATCTTTATAAAGAAGAAGGAATTATCAACTTCTTAATTTAAGTGGAGACTCTGTTACAAATATTTTTATTTGTGTAATATTTGTTGCTTCACTGTGACTAGCTTCATTTTCTGTGTGATTAAAAGTAAGTGTTGTTTAGTGTCATTAATAAACTTCCTTTGAATTTAATTTATTACAACAAAGATGACAAACAATCAATAATCTCTCTTCTCTAAGTGTTGCAGAAAGGAAAAATACGTTTTATGAATGTATGAATCTATATAAAGAATTTTATTTAAATTGTGATTATATTTTTGTATTTTAGTGAAGAAGAAATTAAAGAGCGTGAATAAAGAATCAAGTTAATGATTACTTTGAAAATTCCAAGCCCACGTTTTTGAGATAAAAGTTTCATTATACTAGCGGAAGTGTCATGCTGGTATTTTGTTTCTTGACATGGCTATAAATCTAGTGATACAGAATGGCAGACTAAACTACACATAAGTATCATTGTCAAATATGAGTAACGATCCCGTAACCTTGGACAGAAAGCCATCCAGGCTACCCTCCTGCACTGCAGTAACTTCAATCACAAGGTGAATAGTGATCCTTAAACTTAACTTGCCTATAAACAATGAACTTACATAGCTGTCGTTACATACATTTAATTCCGAATATTTCTTCATTACTTGCAACAGTTCTTTAAGCTGCTCATCTGCTGCTAAACAAATCAAAATCAACTCGTGCGTGGTGTTCAGCTTTTCAATACATGGCAAACACACATGTAGTGGTAGTTCATCCTCTTGGGAAACCTGCAGTCAGAAAAATTACAGTAGTTTAAACCAGGTCATTCATAAACAAATTGGATGTTAAATTTACATTACTTTACTAACACACTCATTTATTAATATAATTTTAAGCCGAACTAGTACTCAATGCTCCATGTATTGCTAATGTATTACCTAAAACATATTTTTTTAGGACCTTCCGAACATCCTCAGCTAATGTTGACTGTTGAATTTTGATTTGGTGTACTCCTTGGAAGAAAGAAGGACATCTCTCTTGGTGTCCTACTGAAGTTAGGGTTCTCTTAAAAGTGGCGTCAAAATTGAAGAGTTTTCCTTCATATTTCTTTACGAATATCTTTTCCCACATGGTTAATGCAGTTGGAGCACTTTTTAGTAAATGGATTTGTTCTATATCCAGGGTTCTACTACATTAACCATGTGGGAGAAGATATTCATAAAGAAATATGAAGGAAAGCTGTTCAACTTTGGCACCACCTTTGAAGAGGACCCAAATGTTAAGTTCACCAAGATACGAACGAGATGCAAAATAAAATATGTAAATAGTATTCTATTAAATAATGTTCTGTAACTGTATAATATCATTCAGCTTTAATTAGCAATTCAGGTTGCCAAAATGATAGAAAATAAATGACTTGAAAGCAAATGAATGGATTTTCAAAAATATATATTTAAATGTAGGGGTGGCATTTAAAATTTCAATGAGAGTGTAAACCTAAAATGTAATTCTGATTTTAAACTTCCCTCCTTATAAAAACTGACTTACTTCTGGCATATTTTTTCACACCTGGCTAGAGAAAATAAAGGAAATGAATATCACTGTTGGAACTGCATAGGGAAGAGATGTTACCATATTAATATCACCCTCCCCATCAATTTAGGACATTTTCTTTTACAGCACAAATATGGCACAAAGAGAGTTTTGATGATATTGTGCATGCAGGGACGAAATATGAAATGTGTAGTGTTTAATGCCTGCTTTTACTGCATACAGCACCGCAGCTGGTGACACTGATGATGCATGAGATGCAGATGGAGCACCAGTGGAATGGCATGGCCAGGGAAACCAGAGATCCTGGAGAAAATCCGCCCAGCGCCATGTGGTCCACCACAAATCTCATTTTGTGATTCCTGGAATCGAATCCAGGCTGCCTAGGTGAGAGCCAAGTGGTCTAATCACACAGCCACAGACGGCCACACCGTGGCTCAGTGGTTAGACCGCTTGGCTCTCACCAAGGCGGCCCGGGTTCGATCCCAGGCGACTGCAAAGTGAGATTTGTGGTGGAGAACACGGCGTTGGGGCGGGTTTTCTCTGGGACCTCCGGTTTCTCCCGCCATCTCATTCCACCGGTGCTCCATCTTCATCTCATGTATCATCAGTGCCATCAGCTGCGGTGCTGTATGCAGTAAAAGCGGACGTTAAACACTACACATTTCATTTCACACAGCCACAGAACAGCCATGCAGGAATGAGAATACCAACCTAAAGGAATCCAATAATTTGGCATGATTTTAAAAAACATGAGGGGTGATGAGGTGAAAATGATGTGAATAGCAAATCCAAGGTTATATAAGCATAATAATCTTAGTTAATTGATGGAAATTAGTCATTTCTCCACACTAGCCATATGTAGGCTAAGATTTTTTGATGGATAGAGTCAACGTGAAAAATTCAATGCCTTGGCCGGGATTTGAACCACGGATCTCCTGGTTTCCGTCCAGTTGCTCTAACCCATTGAGTTACCATGGCCAATGTGCCGTCCTGACACGCTCAATGGGACTGGACGGAAACCAGGAGATCCGTGGTTCAAATCCCGGCCATGGCATTGAATTTTTCATGTTGACTCTATCCATCAAAAACCTTAGCCTATATACGGCTAGTGTGGAGAGAGTATTAACTTCCATCAATTTACTAAAATAATAAGAGTTAAATGATGAAGCCTGGGACTCAAGTACTTACGATAGTAAGTCGCCACAAATGGTGTATCTCAGATGCGAGAGCCCCTAGGGGTTTACCGGGGAAATATACGAGTCAAATGGAGATTTTAATGTCAGGATGGCACGTTGGCCATAGTAGCTCAATGGGTTAGAGTGACTGGATGGAAACCAGGAGATCCGTGGTTCAAATCCCGGCCATGCCATTGAATTTTTCATGTTGACTCTATCCATAATAATCTATGTTAACCTAATATGGGCTAAACTTAATATCTCCTGAAAAATTTATCGGCTTGAGATTGCTCTTCTCAGTACCTGACTAACCTGCAAATTATGTCCGTATGTAAAATATGATGCGATATTTATCTGTGACTAGAGATGGGAAGGAGTTTGATGCAGGTACAGTAGCTTTCTGTACATTTTCTTTAAAAACAATATACATAAAAGTTACAAACTTTCTAAAGTTTTATAACGAATTAGGGAACATGAACAATGCAATACATAAGAGAAGCTCAAGGGTAAGAAGCAGTACAAAATGCTGCGATTCTAGCAGGTTTCAATTCCTGTACTTAGATTGCCAGTTAAGGAAAATATGTTAACATTACAGCATATGAAACAAATATTGGTTTAAGAAGAAAGTTTGGAAATATTTTTACCATCATAAGGGCTGAAATGTTATCAAAAATGTACTGTAAAGTTATTGTAATAGTTTTCGTATAACTTTTGATTTTTTCCATCAGATTTAAAAAAAAATGAACAAGTCATGTACTCTTCTATATAACATATGCTAATTTTGGTATATATAGTTCCATTAAAATCATCTATGGATTTACGTAAATAACAGAAAAAATATTCTTAAATGTTCTAAATTAATAGCTGAATTTCTATACATAGTAATGCATACCTGTACCTAAAATAACAACTTACAGTTATTGGAAGATAAAGGTTTATTTTCTCTTCCAACTGCAGAGTGATACCATTTTCATCATAAATTGGAACGATATCGCAATTATTTACCCCACATATTCTGCATATCTCCCAGCTGGTCGTTTGAATCAGTGTGGGTTCTATTTTCATTTTAGTCGCAGTAGTTCCTAGAAAAGATAATATTTTATTTAATATCTTTGGGTCACTAAATCATAAATTTAGTAATTAATTTGTAGTGAGTAAACATTTTTTGTATCACTTTGTAGTTTTCTCACCTGAAGCTTATGGAAGGCAGTTGATCCGTTATGTCTTATTAAAAAGCAAACAATACTTATTGTCAGAAATACACTTATGGGGCAATTTTAGAAGACTTTATATTTATTTGTGCAAATATTATGCCCTTACAAATAAACTTTTCCGTTGTAAAAATAGTTTTATGAATTTATCTTTATAGTTCACTTTTATCTTGTCGTTTTCATTAACTGTGACATATAAATTAACTATCAAGAATAAATTTTAATCACCTTTAATTCAGCGTACACAACTTTTATACCATGTCTTGTATATAATACAAATGTCTTAGATAACTTGGTCAAGCCAATTATTTTGATTAGATGTTCTCCTATTTGTACAGAACAAGTGCACTTGAGCAAGTAGGCACAATATTAACAGCTTGAGTCTTTTCTTACAAGACTCTATGTTTAACTTAGGAATTCACAATCTGTGTCACGATACATCTATATTCTGCATTGCCTTGTTTTCCAAACAATGTTTAGGAAATGTGAACGACAAACCAACACACTAAAAACAGTGGCGCTTAAGCGGTCGACAATGGAAAACAAATGAAGCATTGACAACCTATGGAAAAAACATGAGTTCTGCAAAGAGTTTGTTTCAATATGGATCAGAGATTATATAACAAGGGACACAAAGTGACGCCCTGCAGTGCTTTGTAATACATGAAAAGGATAAATCACATAACACGAACTTATCCTGTAGAAGAAAGTGACATATGCTGAGGGTTCTATGAATGAGGTGAAACATAACCAAGACATAACAATGTACAGAGTAGAAAAAAAAGGAATTGATAAAAAGGGAATTTAAAATTTAATGTGCTTTTTACATAGATATTAGAGGGCCAGATATTGACTTTATTTTTACTTTGATATTTTAAAAAAACTGTGCACCGTAAAAGAAGGTTGCATTTATAATCAAGTAGCAAAGAAATTGTAAATTTTAAAATACCAAATTTTACATATAATTTAAGCACTACAGCGAGAAAAGAAAGAAAAAAAATCTCCCCCAGGGGCCTACTTCGGTAGGTACAGGTTTGGCGCAACCGGGGTCCCGAGCCAACAGTCTCCCTCGTGTGGGCTCCTCATCATGGCTGAGGGAGACAGTCAACAGGCCCACCCACGTGTAGGCCGTGCGTGGAGACGATTAGATTCTTTTTAGATTCTTTTCTAGTTTAGTGTTTAGGATTGAGTTAACGAAATTTTTATTAGGGTTTGATTGATGTTTTGTTATGTACGTGTATTTTTAATATATTTTGTTACACTTGTATAGTTTTTAAAAAGCTTTGTATCTGGCTTTTGCCATGACTATATTTTTAAAGGGCGCTGATGACCACCGTAGTTGAGCGCCCTTATATTTATCATCATCATCAAGAAAAAAATCAGAAGTAATAATATGGATTGTATTCACATTTACATGTTTTGGAGTTTTGTGCACAGTGGTCAACAATAAATGATGACTGGACTTTGGAAATTATGCACGAAAATGAAATTAATTATTCAACTGTGCAATAAAAACCATGCAATAAAAATATATGTCAAGTTTGTCTTCATATCATCAATATTTTTGCTACTTAGTAGTTGGAATTTGTTTAGAAATTGGTTGTATTCGTATCTTTGGTTCCGAAGAACTGCAGATTCATTGTCGCATATGGACAACGTTTGCCAGTTAATAATTTCAAAGTACAGATCATTTGAGATTAATTTTGAAATACTTTTATTGCATAATACATTCTTCATAACGTCAAGCTAACGTAGTAAAAAGTAAAGCTCACTGAGTCCTATTTTCCTTAAAGGTGAGCGTTTCTTAAGATTCATTCATCAAGATATTCTCTGTTGCCCTTTTGGTATATATTTTTAAAGAAATTTGTCTGAAAAGTGCATTATTCAAAAACCCTCAGGGCAAGTTAGTAGCAACCTTAACGTCACACTGGTCTTCATGAACTGTATCCTATTTCAACCAACAGCGAAACACATTTGGAATAAGAACCTGACTTTACTCTTGAATTGATCAACTGGGACAATAAAGCGTTCCTTTATATTGTGCGAGATGAAATTCGTTTCACGTGTCACTTACGACATATAAACGAAGTTGATTGAAAGGGATCAATTATAATTCGCTGCATCTCCATTATTATTAGCAATGATAATGATAATTAAAATGATAAATTATAATGGTAATAATAATGATAATAATGATAATGATAATAATGATAATGATAATAATAATGATAACAACGATAACAACAATAACAATATCAACAATAACAACAATAACAACAATATTAACAATATCAACAATAACAGCAGTAGCAGTAGCAGTAGCAGTTAGCAGTTAGCAGGTAGCAGGTAACAGCTAGCAGGTAGCAGTTGCAGGTAGCAGCTAGCAGTTAGCAGTAGCAGTAGCAGTAGCCGTAGCCGTAGCCGTAGCAGTAGCAATAGCAGTAGCAATAATAATAATAATAATAATAATAATAATAATAATAATAATAATAATAATAATAATAATAATAATAATAATAATAATAATAATAATAATAATAATAATAATAATAATAATAATAATAATAATAATAATAATAATAATAATAATAATTTACACACCTTGTGTGCCACTGTTCCTCACCATGAAAACAGTTGAATTCAACTTTACACAGTCACCACCAGGGGCAAATCCTGGTTGGTAGTCTTTCTCTGTTCAGACAGTTGCTGGATAGTTAAAGTTTAAACTCTACAGTTGTTGCTGAATTGCTAGCTCATGATGATGAGGAATGTCTCAATAGAAAATGGATTCCTCATAACAAGACTACCACTCATGATACTGTAGGTTACTGTTACTCATGTGTATTTAGCAATGGAGTTTTAGAAATGAAAACCCCCTGATCCAAAAGACATGAGGAGCACGCATATATGTGATCCCTCCCGGATATGGAACAGCCACATGATATAATCTATAGAATTAATTTAACTTTTTGTGTGTCGTATGTTCATTGCCCCATTACTGAAGTGCTAGAATCATGTTATGCTACCAGTACACAACCTCATCCTCAACTTCAGCATTAGCTTTATAATCTTGTTTCCAGAACAACTCTAACCTCAAACGTTTTGCTCCATTTTTAAAATGTATTACCAATGCTGGCTGAGAGCATATTGTGACTTTGTGATTCGTAGAATTAAAAGTCCAATTTGCTGAAATTCTAAATGTTCTTTATTTGCGTATAAATACAGTCCGTAGCAGAAAAATTACATCACATATCACAACACAAACTTCCAAGGTTGATGACAATAACAGCGTTTAGTTAACAACAACACTCTCAGCTGTTTTATGCCTACCTCTCGCGACTCACTCACTCTTGTTGCATGTCTTACAACAATAACTCTTGTTTCACAACATGCAACGCGCCTCCTGGCCAGCCATCGCCTCTTTAAATACCTGCATCGATAATTCTAGATTGTTCTAAAATAAACCAGAACCCGAACAGTCTCTATCAGTCAAGAAGTAACTAGAAATTTCCATTTATCTCAGTTTGTTTGTTTCGGCAGACCTTTATCTGCAGGTTATCTTTGTGTACACTAGCCGCGCGATCGTAAACTGATTACGCAAGCCCTCTGTTACCGTCAAACAATAGTCACCGTCTGTTTTCTATTTGGGCCGAAACTTTTATGCCTGTTGCCGCGACATCAATAGGGAACAACGATCATGGCATCCTATAAAAAGTAAAGGTATGTATACATATGATGCAAAGTAAACCCACGCATGTATGACATAACCATATATTTTACGTATAGGGTAATTATGTAATTGCAATTGAAAATGCCCACAAGCTTTTTAAAATGCTCATAAGTATAGGTTTAATAGCAACCCTATTGTCATTTTCATTAGAAGTGTGGTGCGATATATTTAAACGCTGGTAAGGCTGATATACTTTCATGTTACTTTAATAGAATTTGAAAAATAAATACTAAATATGTAAAAGGTTAGTGTGTTCAAGTACTCTTAAACAGCAGCCGCCATTGGCTGAATTTCTATCCATACTGGACTATATCATCATAATTATTCAGTAACTGCAACAAAACATATTTGCTGCATCGTTAGATTCACGTGAATATATCTATTCTCTATGGACTATTCTGGACGTACACATAAATCTTATCAAAGTTCACTTTCATCTCTTGGTAATTCATTTTAATAACGAAACTAGGCAAACGTGACAGGGTTTTAGGAGACCGCTCTGAAAGCTTTGATAATGGTCAACAATGAGTTGCATTAAGTCTAAACGGGTGAAGCACCTAAATAACAAATAAGAAAAGAATAGGGGACTTCCTTAAAAAGGGAAATTTGTGCATCTACGTTCACGGTAATAGATCATATATGAACTTTCATGAAATCTTTCTTCATAGAACAATCAAGACTAAAGCTACTTGCCTTCTCTGTTGTAGGAATTTTCTCTCCACTGTTGCAATGATTACCTCCGGGCAAGGTTCTCCGCTGAGGTTATACCACAAGATGTGTGAGATTAAAACTTTTTAACGGCGGGCCACCTAGAATATATTTGCTGTACGCGTCGTAAGGTTGAATTAATAGCAGTGATAGCAACCTTACAGAAAACTTCATTTCAGGAAACGCTAAAAATCACTGAATTTCCCAACAGCTCTTAAACGTGCCGAGACAACTACATGTGTTACTGTACAAAGAAATCATAGAAACATATTATGGACGAAGACTCGAAAATAAATTTAACTTCGTAACAGTTGACGAAACCTGCAACGAAAGAGGTTCAAAAAATACCCCTGTTTGGAAGTAGATGTAATCTAATACATCTTATGCTGCAGTTTTTACACGTCGTCAAAACAATTTGGTACTGATTTACAGGTTAGCTTGGATTTGGCGTGGTTTTCAGTTGATTGTATAATGTATTTTAGATAACATGGGAAAATGTGCAATATCTTTCAGTGATTTGCAGTCTACTTTTGAAAGTGAAAACTTGCGAACAGATTTAAATGAAATTAAATGCTGTGGACATTTTGCCACGCGTGAGAACAATTTGATATTGCTTCAAAGACTTTAATTGATGTGGAACATCTATTTTTAATGAGACGCATCCATGGTGTACTTACCGAAGAGCCATTAAGAAGGTCTATGATTTATGCTAATCATGGAACAAAAGCTCTTAAATGGCAGAGACAATAAGTAGGTCGACAGGAACACAAGTTAGAACAAGTTATCACCCTGATGAATGAAGTATTAGACAAGTGGCGGCTGTGGCTTTCAAATACGAAACTAGGTTTGGAACTATTAAGCAAAATTCGAGGTAGTTATGATGTTGAGTTATCACGGCTGATGATACCAAGAAACAGTCAAAACAAAGTGCTGTTGCCTATGATTTGCTTCAAAGAAGGCGAAGATCTTCCATCTATCGGAAAGTTTAGGTCTTTTTTTTTTTTTTTTTTTTTTTTTTTTTTTTTTTTTTTTTTTGAACGCGTAGGATGTCATACTTATTAATTTCTTCGGAAAAGAAAAATCGGTCCAGCACAACACTGCAGTGAGTTAATCGCCCGACTCGACAAGAGATTGTAGAAGACACGGTTACGTTGGTGATAAAAATGCTGCTTTACCTCGACTACGCCCAAATACACTCATCCGATATTGCCTTCAAGGTACATGGATTGCATTATGAACTCCTGCCGCAGTTCCCATAATCGCACGGCCTGGCTTCTGCGATCGCTTCTTGTTCCCAATAATTAAGGAATTGTCTCACAAGAACATTTATATAAAATGAGATCTTCGTCAAAACAGAGGCGTATTTTGAACACTTGAAATTTCCTAACATTTGGAAAGATTCAAAAAGGCAGGATCATTGGGAAAGTATATATCCCTCAAAGGAGAGATAAATAATTTGCATTTGATAAGCCTGAAGCCTTTATTTCCAAACTAGAGCCGTTACTGAACCATACCCGTATACCAATATAATCCAAAAATTAAGAGGATCATCGATCTGAGTTTTTACTAAAGAGAATCACCTGAACAAAAGGGAGGTGACGAAAAGTCACTTTTTCCTTCATCTCAGCATGCGACCATATTGTTAACAACTCTGCTTGAGGAAGTAAAGACAGTTACTGCCAGAAAGTATACTACAAAACCACAATTCTTCAACGAATCAAAAGCAAAGCGTCCTAAGATCAATCTGCGTGAAATTCTATTGCAACAAGACAATACTTCTATCCATACTGCACCACAAACAACGCGCGTGATCCAGAAGTCCTATATTTGTCACATGCTCCCTATTGTCCAGATATGGTACAGTGAAACCTGTTCTTATTCCTAAAAAAAAAAAAAAAAAAAAAAAAAAAAAAAAAAAAAAAAAAAAACACACACACACAAATTGATGTCAATGATTTGAATCAACTCAAGCTGTGATGGCCGCTTAGAAGAATGTATTTGCACTCTCCCACAGAAGTATGAAGTGTACAGCATTTGATTTGTGACGTATAAGAACTTAGTCTTGGGCTCTAAATGCTTGTGAACGTAGAGAGCAGTCAACGGTAGGTACAAAGAGAGGATAGTTGGGAAGTATTAGTAGTGTACACATGCACAGGTACGTTGAGGTATACATAATCTACTACAAAAGTAGTCCGCCTCGGTAGCGTAGATGGTAGCGTGTCTGCCTCGCGTTCAAGAGGTCCCAAGTTCGAATCCCGGTCAGGGCGAGTTATCTGTATAAAGTTTTTCCCGGGGTTTTCCCTTATCCTGATATACGAATGTCAGGTAACTGTATGCTCCATAGAGCCCCGACTCACTTTGAGCATAATTTCACCAATTTCATTCATCCTGCGATATGATAACGTTTGAGGGCCTAACAGACACACTATATATATATATATATATATATATATATATATATATATATATATATATATATATATAACAGAAGCAGCCCATTATATTTATTGACATATGCACCGTTCGGATACATGAAGACACAATACAACAGGGGTCTATTTATTATTATTATTATTATTATTATTATTATTATTATTATTATTATTATTATTATTATTATTATTATTATTATTATTATTATTATTATTATTATTATTATTATTATTATTATTATTATTATTATTATTATTATTATTATTATTATTATTATTATTATTATTATCATTATTATTATTATTATTATTATTATTATTTATTGTTATTATTATTATTATTATTATTATTATTATTATTATTATTATTATTATTATTATTATTATTATTATTATTATTATTGTTATTATTATTATTATTATTATTATTATTATTATTATTATTATTATTATTATTATTATTATTATTATTATTATTATTATTATTATTATTATCATCATCACCATCATCATTATTGTCACCCGAACGTCGGAACTGCCGATGGAACCGGCCGGCAGTAGGGCCAGACGGGAAGTTTTCAGCCCACGCCTACCCATTTGTCTTATAGCGCTAACGAAGGGATGGTTGGAAAAACATCACTGGCCGTTTCCTTCCCCTCCCGCTGCCGTCTAGAACCTTCGGGGTGATTCACTGAAACGCGAGACTTCCAGAAACAGCGATATTCCTATAAAAGGGGCTACAGTTGGCGAGTCAGTTCAGTTCTTGGCGAGCAGTCGCGAGGAGCGCCGAGTGAGTGGTCGGACTGGAAGACGGTGTACGTGTATTAGAGGAGTTGTACGTAACTGTGAGCGTGCGATGTACCTGTGACAGACGAACTGGTGAATTGTAGTTGTGTGCGCTAAGTAATTCTATGTAATCGGCAAGTGTTTCAACTGTAATTCGGTGGAAATAAAGAACATTTTGAGTTTGTGCAACTGGACTTTTAATTTCACGAACCCACAAGGTCACACTGGTGCCAGGAAGTGGGACGACAACATCACCGAACATTACAACCATGGACGCGGCATTGGAAAAGATTTTGGGGAAGATGATGGAAATAAAGGCCGAACTAACCTCGGAAATGAAAGCGGCAAATAATAGTCTAGCCGCGGAACTGACAGAAATAAAGACGGCGAATGACAACCTCGCTGCGAAGACCGAAGCTGCAAACAACAACTTGGACACGACAGTGACCGCAAAGATGGCCGAACTGACCACGGAAATGAAGGTGGCGAACAAGGCTCTCGCCGCCAAATTTGAAGAACAGTTGGCCGGCGTGAGGGATGACGTGACAGAGCTTGGCAAGCGGATGGGCCAAGTGGACGAGCGCGTCGAAGACCTGGCGAACCGCTTCAATGACCTAGAGGAAATTGGCGACAGTAACGCCAAGTCCCTGAACGCCATGGTGGAAGACGTCGAAGACCTTGCTAACCGCGGAAACAATCGGAAGTCCTGAACGCGGTACAGACAACGGCGGCACCCAAGGACATCTGGGAGGCCCTGCAGAATCGTTTTGGAAACCACCGGTTAGCCACAGCGTACCGTAGCCAGCTAAAGGCAAGATCACAGCAGCCAGGTGAGACGCAGCAGGAGTTCGCCCTGGCAGTTGAGCAACTGTCTAGCAAGGCCCTAGTCGACCTACCACCAGAGTTCGTAGCCCGGGAAGCTGCCTACACATTCGCTGACGGGGTACGAGACTCGGAGATTCGCCAGCGCCTAATGATCGGCGATTATAAAACCATCCACGAGGCGCTAACGGCAGCATTAAGGATGGAGGCGGCCCAGGTAACAGCTATCCCAACGTCGAGAACGAGTGTCCGCTGCACCGGAGACAGAAGACCAGCCGAGGGACGCCGACGAACACCTAATGGCCTGTGTTAGGGGTGTGGACAGTGAGTGCAGAGGATCCACACCCATTAGTCCTGGACCCGTAGGTCCGAAGACCCGGGCCTCCTTCAGCCGGGGAGATATCCGAGCTGTCCCAAGGGCGCTCGGCGTCCTCCGCGGGGATTTCCATAGGGCAAGACCTTGTTTCCTAACAAGCCCCCCCCATCTGGTCCTAGGGAGTCAAGACGGGATGGAAGTGGATACGCCACTTACGCGCGCCAACACACAAGGTGAAGACTACCGATATGACCTCGGTGGGGCCGCCTGGTGATCTAGCACACCTTCTACTAGCTTTGTAGGCTAGTACCCGGAAACTTAATGGCTTCCCTCAACCCTGTCCGAAGACGTACCCAATCTCCCACGGGTATCGGGAACACACTGCCCCCTCGAGACCATCCCAATCCGAACAACTCCCGAAGGAGGGGCTCGGTTGTTCGGCCCGAGGTTCCTCTAGTAACGTCAGAGGTACCACGAGTGCTAAGGGTCCGCAGCGGCCGCACTTTGGCAGCTGAAAGGGACGGATCCTTCCCCTACGGGAAGGGGTGTGGACAGCCCGGAAACCTGGAGAGAGACTTCCCATACCAGGAAGAGCAGCCGGAAAACGAGTAAGGGCCGTCGTGGAGAGGGGCACGTCAGCGCCATCACCACCATCCCCTCGAGTGACACTGCGCGCCGTCAGCCGGCATATGGATGACAGCCTCATCGCGGACGGTTGGGTGAAAGGGAAGCCGTGCCGCGTGCTGGTGGACACCGGGGCAGCCGTGACCATCATCAGACCTGACGTGGCGAAGGGTTTGCCGACAAGAATGCCGAGCCGACCATACCGCTTGTGACGGCATCGGGTGACACTTTGCCTGTTGAGAAGGAGGCCCTGCTAAAGTTGACCTTGGGAAGGAGTGCCGTACGGCTTTGGGTGTTCGTCGCGAAGGTGGCTGAGGAGGTGATACTGGGATTCGACGCCCTCAGGAGCCACGAGGCGACGGTCGACGTCGGCAGGAAGGTAAATGGAGAAGAGGTGATACTTCGGCAACCCAATTAGCGCTTTGGAATCTGCAGGGTTATCTTGAAGGTAGACGTGGTGATCCCCGCAAAAAGCGAGGTGGTGGTGACGGCGCGACTGGAAGGCCAGCGGACGAAGAACATAATGCTGGACCAGATGACGCCTGTGCACAGACTGTGTAGCCAGGACATTATTTCCGTGCCGAGAGGAGGTGCCAGTGAGGCTGCTCAACCTGGCAGACACCGACAATGACGCACAGGCCGGAACGGAGCTGGGGACGTGCAAGCCTGTGGTCAGTGTGACAACTATCGACACGACACAGGAGCCGGTGCCACGCAGCACCTAGGGCCCCGCCTGAAAGGCTTACTAGAGCAGGCGGCCGACCACCTTACCGCAGAACAGCTGCGTCTTCAGCCAAGGCGACAGTTTGAGTCCAGAGGTTCTACTCCCATTAGTCCTGGAACCGTAGGACCAAGAACCGGGCCTCTTACAACCAGGGAGTTATCCGTGCTGTCCCAAAGGGCGCTCGGCGTCCTCCATGGGGCTTTCTATAGGACAGCACCTGGGTAACAAACAAGCCCTCCCATCTGGTCCTAGGACACAAGACGGGATGGAAGTGGATACGCCACTTACGCGCGCCAACACCAAAGGTGAAGGCCACCGATATGACCTCGGTGGGGTCGCCTGGCGATCTAGCACACCTTCTACTAGCTTTGCAGGCTAGCACCCGGGAGGAATAATGGCTTCCCTCAACCCCGTCCGAAGACGTACCCGATTCCCACGGGTATCGGGAACCACTGCCCCCTCGAGACCAACCCAATCCGAACAACTCCCAGAGGGAGGGGCTCAGATGTTCGGCCCGAAGTTCCTCTAGTAACGTCAGAGCTACCATGAGTGCTAAGGGACCACAGTGCCCGCACCACGGCAGCTGAAGGGGACGGTTCCCCTCCCCTACGGGAAGCCAAGGCGACAGTGACCACGGCCGCACGGACAAAGTGCTTCACCGCATCGACACCGGAGACGCCCGGCCTATTCGACAACCACCTAGACGTGTTCCGCTGGCGAAGCAAGGGGTGGTACGAGACTAGCTGGAAGACATGAGACCCAGGGGAGTGATTGAAGAGTCTGACAGCCCTTTGTGTTCCTCTGTAGTCTTGGTAACGAAAAAGAACGGCGAGTTACGCTTCTGAGTAGACTACAGGAAGCTGAACGCTGTCACCCGGAAGGACTGTTTCCCCTTACGCCGGATTGACGACACCCTGGACACGCTAGCTGGTGCACAGTGGTTCTCGACCCTGGACCTTAAGTCGGGCTACTGGCAGGTAGCTCTAGACCCGAGAGACAAGGAGAAGTCTGCGTTCTAGACAGGCCAAGGCCTCTGGTAGTTCACAGTTATTCCCTTTGGCCTGTGCGGCGCACCAGCTACCTTCCAACGCCTTATGGAGTCAGTGATGAGAGGACTAACTTACGACGCCTGCCTGCTATACCTGGACATCATCATTGTCGGTAAGACTTTTGAAGACCATCTCGAGAATCTGAGCAAGGTGCTACAGCGACTGCAGGCGACCAACCTGAAGCTAAACGCGAAGAAGTGCCAGCTCTTCCGCAAGGAAGTGAGCTACTTGGGCCACATAGTCTCAGCAACTGGAGTGGCCACAGACCCGGAGAAGACACAGGCTGTGAGAAACTGGCCTCGCCCAAAGGATAAGAAAGATTTGCGCAATTTCCTGGGGCTGTGTAGTTATTACCGACGCTTCATAAAGGGGTTCTCCAACATCGCCAAACCCCTTACCCGCCTGACAGAGGAACAGCGGCCTTATGTGTGGACGGAGGACGCCGAAGACGCTTTCCAGCACCTGAAGAAGACCCTGTGCAGTGCTCCAATTTTGGGTTTACCACAACCAGGTGGCGCCTTCATTGTGGACGCCTACGCCAGCATCCATTGCATTGGAGGCGTCCTATTGCAGATCCAGGACGGCCATGAGCGGGTGATAGCCTACTACAGCAAGACGCTATCCAAGGCAGAGAAGAATTACTGCGTCACCCGGCGAGAATTATTGGCGGTAGTAAAGACCTTGGAGCACTTCCACAAGTACCTTTACCTAGTAGCAGTTTGTAGTGTGTGTACCTGTTTGCTCTCAGGATCAAAATGATATAGCCAAGTTTCATCAGCAGTGATTACATTTGAAATAAACACCGGATCTTCCTCTAACATAAACTTTAACTGCATGCAGACCTGCATACGAATATCCTTTTGTTCGGGAATCAATAGTCTTGGAACCCATCGCGCACAAACACGTGCCATGTGTAATGTTTCTGTCATCAACGTGTGGGTGGCACCCAATGAAATGTTCGGTATTTCAGAAAGTGATGTTATAATTCGTCGATCCTCTCTCACAATGGCAGCAGCAGTGTTGATATTTTCTTCCGTAATAGCAGTAACTGGAGTGCCGGGTCCACCTTCCTTTGAAATTGACTGTCTCCCCTCTTTAAACATTTTAAACCACCTTCGAGCTGTGCTGTGGGGAAGAACAGACCCTCCATAGGCCGCGTGTAACATTGTATAGGTCTCAACTGAAGATTTGTTGAGAAGAAAGCGGAATTTCAAGGCCGCATATTGTTCCTCGCGTGTTACCTCCATTGCAGCGATAGGCGATACTGAACATGTCTGAACTTGTCTGGTTCTCACAGTCGGGAACCAGGAGTACCAACAATGAAACTACTACGGCGTGTTTGTTTCACATTAAGCTAACAGAATATAATAAGGTTGAATTTTAGTGCGAAAAATTATGACCGTCAAGATCATGATCATTATTGAACGGCCCTCGTACTCGCCCCGAAAGATGTGCTTCATTTAGAAAGATAAAACAGCTTTTTTTTTGTAATTTTACGTCCTCCAACGTTGTCAAATCGGACGGTGAACGAAATGGGTGTAATGATGCTCAAATGTGTCCAGGATCCATGGTGCTTAGAGCTACCCGACATTCGTCTGTAAGGATAAGGGAAAATCCTGGAAAAACCTTATCTAGGTAAGTCACCCTGACCAAGATTCGAACTCGGGACCTCTTAGAACGTGAGACAGACATGCTAGCATGTACGTTACCGATGCGGGCAAATAACAGCTTTGTGTGCGCGAGAACTAGCCCGAAAGTATTCGTGTGCAACAAGAACGAGCGCTAAGCGATCATTTTTGAAATATTTGCAGTTTTATATGAGAAGCACATAATAAATCTTTTGAATAAAAGAATGTACTTTTCCCTTATTTCTCCGAAACTGTTTCAACGATGGTTAGTAAATGACTTTGGCGATGACAGTTATCAGTCCAGAAGTTTTAAAATTATTTTTGCATATATATTACCATAACCGTTTTCCAGTGTTCCATGTAACAATCCTAGGCTTTCTTAAGTGTTGCTGTGACACCTAGTGGATATCTTTGCAAGTTTGAAATAACATTTAAAGCGCCATGGAAGAAAGTACACAAATTATTCAAGAATTCGAATTGAAATTTGATATGGACAATCTGTATAAGGTAAACCAAAGCTTACATTACATATATAACTTTAAGTATTATTTATATGTAATATAAATAATATAAATAATTTACATCTTACGTGTAACTTCCACCCTGAAAGAGCTCACCAGAAGAGAGAGATGACGTGAAATGAAAATGGAGATGAAATGGAGCGATAGAAAATTTGGGGGATGTAATTAACTTAACCAGCATTCACATGGTGACCCGGGAAGAAACACATGGGTCAGATAGGTTGGCCATGGGAATAGAACCTACACCTCACGAATGCGGGCCACAGACGAAACCGACTGAGCCACCTCGCTCGGTTATTCTACAATGGCATGAAACAAATTCAATTTGGTGGCTATAGTAACTTCAAGTAAGTGTAATTCCGGTCGATATGTTGAAACATGAGTTGGACTGCAACTTTTCTGTTGCTGTAGTTTCTGATGTTACAAATTACTCTCGAGACATTCTCTGTAGTGGACCACAGTACAACCTTCAGGACTCTCTCTTCTCATAAGCAGAAGAAGCTCTAGCTTATATTTCAGATTTAATATTACAAGTTTGCCCTTTATTGTAGTAGAGTTCCCCTCTACTTTGTCATATTTCATGGCCGATATTTTCTTTGGGTTATAACCAGGGCTAGGAAGTTTGTACCGCTCGCCGTTCCCTATGCAGGTTGCGACCGACCCTCTCCCAGCATCTAAACAAGTCATAGATAAGAAACGCACAGCGGAGAGGCATTGAAACCGTTTGCCCAGAGAAAAAATGTCTTATGTGATATTGGTAAATGCACATCTACTTAGAAGATTATGTACAACATACCAATTCCTATATAGCACTTACGGGTTTGTCTCTGGCTGATCTCATTATTTAAATTGGCATATTGTGGCAACACTCAGGCAAATATAATGTGGATTGTAACATTTCCTGATCGAATGTAAAATACTATCCAAATAATAAAATTAATTTCATAAATATCTGAAGACTCTTACTAGACAAAATGCCAAAGAAGGAATCTTACCACATATTTATTCATCTCTGGCCGTATTACTAAAAACAATAATGTACCTCTGAAGTCTTTCAAATGAAAAACTCATTCTATGTCCCGTAAAACAAGATTGAGTGGATTGATAACCTGTTGCAAATTTGTTAATGATTTCAGCTAATTTAGTTTCTCGAACTGGCTTCTCTTTTTTCCATGTTTACTGAAGTATCCCACTAAAATGTGAATGTAAATAATGAAGTAAATAAGGACATGAATAAGTACGCTTCTAGAAAACATACAATGGCTGTACAGCAAATTTAGTAGCTCTTCTTTGAAGCACAACAAACATGTTATGCGAATGTCTTCCTTCCTAACAAAGTGCTCTGTATCGTGTAGTTACACCTGTTTTGTAGTAATGAGTTGCATTCTACAATGTACCTTGTCCTTGCTAGTAGCGCTGCGTTGTATAGCCATGCCTGGCCGCTCTTACACTGCTCAAGGAAATCGGTACGAACTTCCTAGCTCTGTGTCATGCAGTTACACCTGTTTTGTAGTAACGAGTTGCATTCTACAATGTACCTTGTCATTGCTAGTAGCGCTGCGTTGTATAGCCATGCCTGGCCGCTCTTACACTGCTCAAGGAAGTCGGTACGAACTTCCTAGCTCTGTGTCATGCAGTTACACCTGTTTTGTAGTAATGAGTTGCATTCTACAATGTACCTTGTCCTTGCTAGTAGCGCTGCGTTGTATAGCCATGCCTGGCCGCTCTTACACTGCTCAAGGAAATCGGTACGAACTTCCTAGCTCTGTGTCATGCAGTTACACCTGTTTTGTAGTAACGAGTTGCATTCTACAATGTACCTTGTCCTTGCTAGTAGCGCTGCGTTGTATAGCCATGCCTGGCCGCTCTTACACTGCTCAAGGAAATCGGTACGAACTTCCTAGCTCTGTGTCATGCAGTTACACCTGTTTTGTAGTAATGAGTTGCATTCTACGATGTACCTTGTCCTTGCTAGTAGCGCTGCGTTGTATAGCCATGACTGGCCGCTCTTACACTGCTCAAGGAAATCGGTACGAACTTCCTAGCTCTGTATCGTGCAGTTACACCTGTTTTGTAGTAATGAGTTGCATTCTACAATGTACCTTGTCCTTGCTAGTAGCGCTGCGTTGTATAGCCATGCCTGGCTGCTCTTACACTGCTCAAGGAAATCGGTACGAACTTCCTAGCTCTGTGTCATGCAGTTACACCTGTTTTGTAGTAACGAGCTGCATTCTACGACGAACCTTGCCCTTGCTAGTAGCGCTGCGTGTTACAGCCATGCTTGGCCGCTCTTACACTACTCAAGGAAATCGGTACTAACTTCCTAGCTCTGTGTCATGCAGTTACACCTGTTTTGCAGTAATGAGTTGTATTCTACGATGAACCTTGTCCCTGCTAGTAGCGCTGCGTGTTATAGCCATGCCTAGGAGCTCTTACACTGCTCAAGGAAATCGGTACGAACTTCCTAGCTCTCATTATCAGAATTATATTAAGACAAAAACAATGTTCATCCAGTGGACTGACCATTGAAGTTTAGCCGCAGTTATCCTACGGCTACGCCAAATCAGTTGTTGCTTCCATAATAATGGATTTAATAATAAATTTAAGATGTTCTGTTTAGCAGTCAGATTTCCTAAAAAATGAAGAAAGAAAAGCAAAAAGACATAGAGATTATGTAGATATACTCCATCTTCCCAGTGTGCACGATGCTGATGATGAACGTCCAAAGAGACACCGCCACCGCCACCACCACGAATGAACGTGGTCAATAAATATTGTAACTCAACTTCGAAAACATTTTAAACTAAAACATTTTACCTTCATCTACTGTCACGTGGTACTTGGTACCTCCTCGATTGCGTCGTTTCCTGCAATGAAGCAATGCTCTTCCTCTTCTTCAGTTATACCACTCGCAAAGGTTAAAGGCATATGAACCCTGGCCAATG
This sequence comes from Mantis religiosa, assembly GCA_030765055.1. Classification (NCBI taxonomy): domain Eukaryota; kingdom Metazoa; phylum Arthropoda; class Insecta; order Mantodea; family Mantidae; genus Mantis; species Mantis religiosa. The sequence continues at coordinate 69,574 of JAUKNK010000191.1, forward strand.
CTCAAACGGAGCGCTGTAGCCAAGCGTAGTACGTGTACCGGCAGATGTTCTGTACGTAAGAGCAGTTTTACCCGCCAGAACGGGCTCTGCCTATCTTCCCCGTAATTAAACAACAGACTAAATATTTCTAAAACATTAACATCTTACCCTGATACACTTCACAGCAGTGGAATAAGCAGGATTTCCAATCCAGTAACTCGCTTTCCAACTTTGTGGGTCTTTCCCGGAGATGGAAATACAGGCACGCTCCCTTTTCCTAAGGATGAAGCTGCTTCACTAAAAATTCGTGACACTGTGCGCATACTACCTGCGAGCCGTGTCCGTAAAATAAGGTCTCCAATTTTATTTAAGATAGAAAACATGTCTATTGTCAATGAATGTTACATTTATGGAAAGGAGGAACTTACAGCTATTTTTCAACGTAATCACCACTGCGATCGATGCACTTTTGAATGTGCTGTGGCAGTTTTTGTTTACCCTTGTCAACCAATAATTCTATTCATTACAGTAGTTACGTCGCTATATATTGTTATAATACAGGTAATAGTGCTTTATTTATTTCTATTAGAAGAACTATTTGAGCTAAAAGTATCGAGATTTCATGGTTATGTTAGATAAATTACTCTCTACCTTCCACGTGGATCAGTTTTGGCAAAATCTGAATTTTTGTCTTAGGGCGAATAGTATTTCATAAATAGTAAATAAATAAATAAATAGTAGTAGTATTTTGCCCACAACATGGCGTGATAAAAGAAATATGTACTTTGAATAAGCCAAGGTGTTCGTTAAATTCGATGAGAGGAAACGATACACTTCTTGCTAGTCTGGCAGAACGTGTCTATAATCACATTATATCTTTGTTTATCAATGATTCGTAATCTCTATTTACTATAGAGAGTTCAAAGCAGTACTATCCAGTTACTCTTCCATGAAGGAGTGTATCAGCTGGATCAATGAGTCGCGATCCACCTCCCCCACCCCATACTACTGCAAGAACAATCCAATTGAGTTAATGTGGGCTCAAATTATGTTGCAAAAAGAAATAATATTTTTAAACTGACTGACGTTGAAGGACCTATTCACAAATAAATTGACAAGGAACACAACAAGACTGGGAAACTGCGTGAGACACCAGATAAACTAGAAGAACGTGACTTTTAGAAAGAAATAGCACGTAAGGAGATCTTGAAACCTTTCATCATAAATTTGCAGTACTCAGACGTTGAAGACAGTGATAATGACAATTTAACTCTTAACATAAGTAACATTCACAACTATACGGATTTACCGCTGGTATTTTCGTTGGATTAGAAAAATAAGTAATTCAAAAACTAATTATTTTAAACTAAATATTTAAACCATTAGAGTAGTATACGAATATTCATGTTGCAATTGATTTCATCAACTGCATTATTATAAAACTTTGGAAAATTCAGTTTGCGTTTCCTTACGTCTAGCGCCACGAACACTCACAAGTGTGCGAGAGAGAGGGAAATATAAGAAGAGTGGGGATAAGGAGGTGGCAACGGTGAAGGCTCTAACGCAGCTGATTCGCTATAGGGAGAACTCATCCCATTTGAAACTCATAATAAATATGCACGATTTTGTTGAGATGTGATAACCTCAAACGCTTGTTTTTATTTCGTGTGTTGACAGGGTAAAGTGGGGAGTATGCGTACTACATGGCAAAGCAAGAAGGCGCATCGGGAAACATTCGCAACACAGAGATGTTTGCCTCAGCTTATGGCACATACACGACGAGTCCAGTGTATGTATAGTCTATTCAGATGTAATCATGTCTTCTGGTCAGCAACGTGTCATACATCGGCAGGCGCGAGACACACGCAGCTTCCAATTGCTCTATTTGTGTTTCGTAGCTTATTGTACATCAACTTACTAATACAGGCTGTATATAAATGATATTCATTACATTCAAATTACACTTCTAAATGATATGTGAAATGATGAAGCAACTCAGTTTTGTTTGTTGGCACACGTGCGCATGTGCGTGCAATGTTTCTGCAGCAATCCGCTAGACAGCGGTAGTAGCAAAGATGGCGACTAGTAAACCGAAAGAGTTTTGTGTTTTGCAGTTTGCAAAGATCTAATCTGTAGTTACTGTGCAACGTGCGTTCCGCATTAAGTTAGGTTGTGATCCTCCTAGTGATAATAACATTCGTAGATGGTATCATCGGTTTGAAGATCCCGGCTGCCTTTGTAAGGGGAAGAGGACGGGACGACCAAGAGTAAGTGAAGAGACTGTTCAGCGAGTGAGAGAGTCGTTCACTCATGGCCCAAAGAAATCAGTCCGGAATGCTAGTCGTGAATTACAAGTTCCTGTGTCGACTGTTTGGCAAGTTGTAAGAAAGCGCTTACGGCTACGTCCTTACCGTTTACAGGTATTACAAGTTCTAAAGCCGACAAACCACGGATTACGTGCCAATTTCGCAAACGACATGTTTCATGACGATGACAATTTTATGGATCGTGTTTTCTTCAGTGATGAATCCACCTTTCACCTTAGTGGACATGTTAACACTCATAATGTGCACACCTGGGGCTCAGAGAGTCCCTGCACATCAGTTGCCATAAAACTAAGATATTAGAAAAATGCCCCAAATACAATGGATAAAAACTGTATAACTCTCTTCCTCAACATCTTAAGAAAGAGCTACATACATTTCTGCTAGAAAAACAATTTTATTCAGTTGCAGAATATTATGGCTTCTGCCATACTTTGGTAAAGGAGAATGAAACTATATAATTAAATCAGCTAGTATATTCGTAGTTGCCTGAACGTTATTTATGATTTACTTTTGGTGTATAATTTGTGTACACAGACATATAATTTGTAATAATTGTTATTTTGTATTTCACTTTTAATGATTGTATTTTGTATTGCAATTTTGTAATAACTGTACTTTGTATTTCAACTTCGTAACAAACTTGACGTGCCCTATACTTGATGTAAGTTAGAAGGATCAGATATAAATAAATAAATAACAAGCAATATCTAGGAAATGACTAACATCACAAAAAAGTACGTGAAATAAATTAATGCCTTAACATGGTCTACATTTCTGTTCAGTAAGAATTTGTCATCCCTTATGGCTTACTGGTTAGGCAAAGGACAATGATGTCAGATACTAGTACATGGTGTTCGATTTTATTTGTGGTTTTACCGCCCAAAAAGTTTACGTCATCGATAGCATCGCTGATGGAGCGAGTTTATACACGATTCCCCTAGCAGCTTGCATTTGTTCTTGATGTGCTGACAGCAGCTTTGAGACCTCCCTCTACCGGCTGGTGAATGTACTATTTGAGGGGTGGGTCTGACCGCGCAATATAAAGGAGCGTAATTTCGCCTGGTGCATAGATACGATAACTGTTGTAGTTTGTTTTAATGAATGTGAACACTAAATGACGAATAAATGCAAATAATATCTTGAAAATTGGTGTTTCTCTGTGAAGATACATAACTTAATATAATTTAATAAAGGAATATCAAATTAATAACAGTATTACTTTCAAAAAATTTTAGTATAGAAACAGATTTTTTTTTGTCCTTTCAACAGGGCACGTCATATCGAACAATGAATGAATCAATGAATCAATGAGCGAATGAATGAAACGGATGATATGATACTTAAATAAGTCCAGGTTCCCTAAAGCTCAGAGTTACCATACATTCGTCTTCGCGGAATAAGGGAAAACCCTGGAAAAAGCCTTATCCAGATAACTTATCCTTAGCGAGATTTGAACTCGCGATCTTTTGTGTGAGGAACACACGCTACCTCACACCAGGGAGGCGGGCAAGAAACAGGTTATTTATATTATATATTTATAATGTTTACTTATTCTGTTTATTACTTCTAAATTGGGACCGTCATTTTATAGCGTCGAGTATTTCTCATTTTGCGATTAACTGATCTTGTATCTTGTAAAAGTTTGATTCATATATTGGTTTTAAAAGACATAAGGATACCAACATTAAGGGGGGACGTACGAGAGAGTGTTCCAAAAGTCTAATTTTTTATTGTTTTGTAAAATAGTATATAGTGTTAGCTATCAAACACCAAAATATTATGACTGGACCTGATCTGTATGTACCTTTAAAAAATGAAATGCCCTAGTGTTGCATAGTAGCATAGTACCAACACACAGTCTTCCATCAGCTGTTTTGTAATCTATGAAGCCCACCTACCAATTCTTAGCCCACCCAGACTTGCTAAAAGAAATGTCTCTATGGAGACACTCACAACCCAAATGAAAGCCTCAACAGTTTGATATGGAAAAGGTGTCCCAAAACATCATTTGTGTCTTCCATAGTTGTGAAAATTGCTACATTTGATGCTGAAATAGTGTTTAATGATGGTGATGTTGGCAGAAATAAAGTTATGAATCAGTTAGGGTATCAACCTGGTGTGTTTATGGAAACAATTTTGCAGAGTATCGACAACCTTCGCATCGCTGGTGCCGAAAGAGCTATGAAATTAACGCAGAAAGAAGCAAGACAGAAGAGGAATTTAAAAAGAAAGGCTGAAGAAGACCAGAATGAGGATACAGACTATGGATGTGGCAAGTTCTGACTTAAAATTAAAAGGCAAACTGAATAATACTTATTGTATTTTTAATTGCCTTTCCCCGTAACTTGCATTTTCTACAAATTCAACCCACTTTTCTCTCAAACTACTTCATCTACAATGATGCAATTTAGCACACAGCTTTCTTATGCCACAATGAACATTTTGTTGGCTCTAGAATTTAAGATTAAGCTCCAGATGGAATGCGATGATACAAAATATATGAAATTATTTTAATTGTTAAAGGATGCATATGATTAACATTTTTTAAAATTCTATACAGCTTCAATAAGAAATCTAAATCCAACAAATTCATTTCTGGTGTATTTTAAAGAAAACATACCAAATTTCAGAAAGATAGCATTTGTGAATTTTGAAAAAAAATGGGCTTAAGTTTGTAGATATCTCTGCATATAGAAAAAATATCTAGCATTAGTTATAAACAATGGAAAATTATGAAAAAAATTGTGCATATTAACTGTATTATCTTAAATGAATATACTAAGTTTCACTTATCTAACTTGAAAACTTTGGATGTTATGGCTGTTTATGAAAGACCCTGAATATTTGCATGTATTCCCCCTTAAGAGACATTTTAATTAAGCGTGAAAATGACAAAAAGTTTATACCGTATACTGGTAAAACGTAAGACGTTTATGTTGCAAACAAAAGTTCGTCAATTTGACGTTACCTGGACACTTTTGACAACATTACGCTCCAAGGGACTTCTCCGAATGCTGGATAGCGCAGCATAAACTCCTCTATGCTGCTGTTTAAAATATATTTATATGTCGCATAATTTTAATGCCAGTACGAAAGTAGCATTCAACCTTGAAGACGCGGTACTCTCTCTACATATCCACCTTTAGAGTATAAACATGCTACTTTAGATATGTATTAGAATGATAATCATGATTACCGTAAAGAGGGGTGAAAGGCGAGGCCGGTTGTATTAGTTAACAGCGCAATCACACTCAGAGCGTTGTAGTTAGTTACAGTTCCGCAAACATTACCGCTTCTTCTCCGTAGAGGACACTATGATTTCAAGATAGACTCACCAGTCAACTATAACGTCATTCTTGCTCAATCAGAGGGCGGGAAGTAACGAATAGAAATGAACACCCTGTATTTGCTGATATGTGTGTGTAGTGTTTAACGCCCGCTTTTACTACATACGGCACCGCAGGCGGTGACACTGATGATACATGAGATGAAGATGGAGCACCGGTGGAATGAGATGGCGGGGGAAACCGGAGGTCCCGGAGAAAACCCGGCCTAGTGCCGTGTTGTCCACCACAAATCTCACTTTTCGGTCGTCTGGGATCGAACACGGGTCGCCTTGGTGAGAGCCTCGCGGTCTAAACACTGAGCCACGGCGCGGCCTATTTGCTGATATAAAATAGATACTTGTGTAAATTGCTGATGAATTCTTACGTCAGCGTACAGAGATGCATTCTTTCACAGACGTTCATTAAATACAAAATTCAAATTAACACCACTCTATCTGACAAAATGTAGAGAGTGTAAGCAATAAGGTGTATTAAATTTGTTCGCAATCTAGAATTAAACCACTTCTGCCCGATTTCACCAACAGATGTATCGTAACATTTGTCACAGCGGTAACAAAGCTGCTGCGTTTCTTGCATTTTTCCAACCTGTTTTCTGAAAACGTTAACAAACACGTGTTAACGCCAAAAGACTTGTAAATATTACAGCTATAGAAGGCTATGGACGAGTCGTATAATTTTCTGAGCGTACTGCGATGCGCTCTTATTTTTATGTTCGTCTGCATACCGCTGAAAAAATGGCGGGTAAACAAAACCCGTGAGAAAAATTTCTCATCCATGGAGAAAGAAATGTTAATTGAATTGGTGACGAAGTATAAGGATATTGTGGGAAATAAGACGGCGAATGCGGTGAATGTAAAAGAGAAGGATGTCACGTGGGAATAAATTGGAAACCAATTTAATTAAAATGCATATGTCACTACTAGAAGCACCAAACTACTTCGTCAGTATTACGTAAATTTAAAACGAGGAGCGAAGAAGGACAAGTGACGAGTGACCTGAACGTTTCAAGACGGTAGGTGGACAGTGTATTAGCCACATAATTCAGTGAATTATAAAATCGCAATGTTATAATACTTGAAGCAAAGGCGAGATCTGCATATTCCATTTGATGCATGTTCTAACTCAAATTTTAATCGCGGTGCGAAGGACAAGTTGTAACTTTATGTTTTAGTTCGATCTTTTTATATGAATATTGTTTTCTGATATGACTTAGTAGGCCATGTAATGACATATTAAAAACAAATATATGTGTACTTTTGTGAGTGGCCGCAGTAATAATGGTATTACGCAATGCGGTGACGTAGCAGTACATCGGCCAATCACAAAATTAATAGATGAGTAACGATAGTAACGGAAAATCAATAATCTTGAGATAGATATGTCTTGTTCAGTCTTGTTTCATGACGAGGGAAAATGTCGCGGTGAATAAAAGAGTTATTCGGTATTCGGAATAGTAACGAGTGAATTGTACTTCAGATTATACAATTAAATAACATATTTCGAAATCGGAGTCATATAAAATTTTATTTCTGTCACCAAAAATCCACACCTGAGAACAGATCTCATGACTCTTATTTAATCAAATCTCGACCTGGATCTTCCAAACAGTCGGCGTGCTTCCTATCTGCTGCGAGTTGTGGAAAAACGTCACAAATTTGTTATGGCGCCCAGTTTTCATTAATTAAGAAGCGACGCGGTATGCTCGCCAAAGTTGTTCGTCTTCTGTCTGACAATGCACCAGCTCATTCATCTCAAGTTGCAGTTGACAAAACCAGGAGACATTACAGCATCCGCCTTATTCGCCCGATCTCGGACCAAGTGGCTTTTCTCTTGTTCCCGGAAATGAAGAATCCGTTGCGTGGTCGCCGTTTTGACAACACAAATGACGTCATTAATGAAGTGGAAGAGTGGTTTAAATCGAATTCTGCAGACTTCTACAATCAAGGTATTCGAAAGGTCATGAAACGCTGGAAAAAATGTGTAAATCTGTATGGTGACTAGGTAGAGAATAACTAACAAGCACATGTCAACACAAACTCTCTGTCACGATTTTAAAGGGGTGATAATTAAAACTTTACTCACCCCCTCGTATACGTTTTATTTGTCATTAAATGCCTTAAGCAATAGCGTTAGGGCTATTTTTTGAAAAAAAAAAAAATTAAAAATTGTCGAAAATGTTAACATCTAAAGCATGGTTTGGGGTGGTGAGCTTTATGTGTCACTTTCCTTAAATGAATCGTCTATTTCAGAAACCACCTAATTGCGCATTTTTCAACTTTCGGAAAACTAAAAAAAAAAAAATAAAAAAAAATGTTTTGCAGCTTAAGTATAGGTCTAGTCTCCTTCAAATATTTTTTTACCAAATCAAAAACATGCTATTGAAATAATCTATTTTTATTTTATTTTTTCTTCCTTTAAGTTTTTGAGTCAAAATTTTTGAAAAAAATTGCTATTTGTTTCTGCAATAAATGAGTGTATCCAAAGGGATTTTTTAAAAATTATTATTGAAATTAGGTCAAACAATTATTTTTGACCTCTTTTGGTGTAAAGGGTAGGTAAGATACACACTTAAGTATAAAAAGGAGTGCTTTTATTAGGCCTAAATCGAAAAATACAAGTAAACTACACGCTACAGTATGTCTATATACAAAGATCAGGCCTTATTCACTTATTCAGCTTCTGGCAAGTCTTCTGGCAACTCCTAATCAGTTGTTGGCCATTGGATATTGTCATATAAGGCTTCATATCCAACAGTGTATTCCATCAACTTTTTTATATCGTCTATCTTTTTTTATTATTGATTGGGACCTAAAACCAAAAGTCTCACTGTGCAAAACCCGATAATTTTTTAAATTTGTTATAGCCTACAAAATGTTTAGCTAAAAGTAAAATATAAACGTTTAAAATAACGTTGGTAAAATAAAAGTAAACATACCTTCCCCAAAGGATAAGCTTTCTCTGTTTGCTGTTTTTACCAATGTGAAAGTAGATGTTATTCCTCCAATGAATTCTCTTGTGACCACTTTTGCCTGAGTATCCTTGTTGTAGAGAAACTGCTTGTACTTGGACACTTAGAATGGCTGCTTACTTTCCTGCTTACTTTTTCGTCCGAATTTGTCATTTTCTTATATGATTTGGGCCACCGCTTTTTGAAACTGAGAACATCGTCTGATGTAAGGTGATACACAGTAAATCGGCCAGACTTACTAGCTTTTAGCATGAGCTCTGCATATTCATCAGGAGTAGAAATCCTGTCCATCTTTCTCAAGAGACGCTTTATGCTTCCAAAATCTCTGTCAGATGGGGAAAATGAGTGGCCACGTATAGGGTAGTTGTGAGTTATTGTCACTGCGAGTCACAAAACACGTAATGTCACCAAGGCAGCCAACCCTCACGAGTGAAATTTACCGCAGAAAGAACCTAAGCGACGGCGCTTGGGATTCTTTGTGAAATAAACGGATTACTTTCAAGGCTGAAAATAGCATTGCTGATATGAAACATAACTTATTTCTGCACTAAAAGATCTATTTACCTTTAAATTGTACAGTACCACCAAAGACACATTTTTTTATATTTTGTCTCTTAGGTGGTTTTTTAAATAGACGATTCAAATATGCTCTACGTAAATAAGTTGTGTATTTTACCGTCTTTGCGTTTTTAAGTTATGCTGTTGAGGAAAAAAAAAAAGGAACCATGGATCAACAATTTTCCAGAAATCTGATCTGTAGCACTCAATGGCCTTTTACTTCATCTACTCCGTACCTTATAGGTAGAGGAGGTACCGCATTCCATCGAAAACTTCGATACTGACGTTTCATTACAAATATACTTATACTATACCACAGGAGAGAAAGTCTCCGGGAGATGAGACGCAGGGGGGGGGGGGGTTGCAGAATGTTCCCACACCCTCCCTGGACAGGTATAAGACACCCTATTTCAGTTCAGTTACCGACCACACAGATTCATTCTGACGGCTTCTACTTTTGTGAATGAATATTCTCGGTTTTAGTATACAGAGTGAATAGGGCGCATGTTTTTTAACGGTTCTGCTCCTTGTGTAGCACGCGTTCTCTGTCACACACTCGCTGTCCTTGTCCCACTGTGTAAGGGGGCGCATTCCTTTCAGGGACTTACTTTGCGTTGCTGGACAGTACGTTTTAATGTCTCCCCAATCCAAATTAAATATAAACCTATGTTCTATTCGTTAACAGCATAATCAAAATGGAAAAAAGTTGGCTAATTAATGAAGTAGGCGTCTGCGGCATCAACAATAGAGAGTTTTTGCCACAGCGTGTTTTCTGAAACGGTATCGGCTATTGCCATGTGACTTGAATACGGTATACATTGTAGCATATTAATATTTACAAATAACAAATAACATAAAAAAATTAACATAACAAATTAGATTTTGGTATTTATAGGAGATCTACTCATATTGATAATTGCATAAAAATAAAAGTGTTAACCCTTTTCCACATAAATTAGCTGTTTTTAATAGTTTGATTTTTAGATTAATAAATATACCCCTGAATAAAGAAGAATTTAATAAAAAATATAAACATATTATTAATACTGCTTTAATTAATGGTTTTAATAAAGATTTTATACAAAAAAAGATTGAAAAATTTAAATATCAAAAAGTATTAATGATATTTCTACTCTTAAAAAAATAAAAGATGATTATAAATTTAAAAAATTTACTTACTATCCTTGGGTTAATAAACACTTTCAAAATTTTTTTAAAGAAGTTGGTATAACTTAAGTTCCTCAAAATAAATATAGTATTAAAAATTTATTACAATTTTCTAAAAAAAAAAGATAAACTTCCTAATACTAAAAAAATCTAGTATATATCCATTTAAGTTTTTATATTGTGATCAGGAAAGACGAAAGACGAAACGTAGTTTGGAAACCAGAAAGAAAGAAAGAACATTTTCGTAACATTACCTATAAACAAATTGATAAATCGGCCGTGGCAGATCATTTTTGGTCATTTAACCATGAAATAAATCCCGAAGTGAAATTATTAAAACAATTAAATGTTCCCATAGATTTAATGGTTTGGGAAAAAATATTTATTTTAAAAAATAAAAATCGCGTAATGAATTTTGACATACCGGCAATTGATTCTGTTTTTAGGTTTGTTTCGTCTTCAGATGTTGGTAATACGAAAATACGTAAATGTATGATATCCTTGACAACGAATTGTGTTGACTGAAGATGTGGGCAAATGACCACGAAATTAATTTCGCAAAAACATAATGGAAGTATTGTCATCGGCTTCTTAAGTTATGTGGAGAATATTTACTAAATATTTTTATTTCTGTAGTATTGTAGCATATGTTGCTGAGTCAGAGTTTTTGCATAAGTCATTGGATACGGCACGTTAATTAGAACAGAAATGGAGCGTTTACTTGATATTGCAGTGTTCGGTGGCACTGACGATGAGTTATTGGAAGATATAATTCATAATATTATAATGCACGAGATTTAACTTGGCACTTTTTGCACTATCCTTGTCTAGCAGGGGCGCTGGGTTTCTTTCCTTGAAATGGTTAGTTCCTTTTAAAACGTTATTGTATTCCCTAATTACCTGTTGTGGCATGAGGGTAAGCACAAGGAGGCATCAGTGGCGTTGCAACTCCGTGTTGGAAACGTGAAAAATGTTTTTAGAAGTTGAAAATGTTGTGATTACTTTAAACATACTGCCGGAAATAGTGCTAGTGTCTGGGTTAGTTTTAGGAGTCGTGGGAAGAAAGGGAAAAGCTATAACATCAGATAGTAGGGAAGTTGTGATTAAGTTTCATACTTTTTTTACTGACGAATACGAGGCCCTAAAATGCGGAAAGCTAACTATATCCGCGTCGAGCATAATTCATTTTATAGAGACTCCAGCTTAAAAAAAAAAAAAAAAAAAAAAAAAAAAAAAAAAAAAACGTCCGAATGCAAAACCCCACAAAAACAGCAATAAGTCACCTTGCCGCTGCAATAAGACAAACTATTTATTCACTCTATTGGAGTGATTTTCTGCCCAGCTTGGAAGAAATTAAGTTCTTAAAGGGAAAAAAATGCTCAGCGGGAGTTTATGAAGCTTGCGAAAAGTACTGCATCAAATAAAATTTAGATTTGTAAAGAACTCAAGCGGAGGAAAGTTTCTGATGGAACGGCCAGCCGTCGTTGCAAAAAGATTCGCATTTCTAAGAAGATGATAAGAGGTAAGGACTTCCGGTGTTCCTATTATTTACTTAGATGAAACCTGAATCAATATAAATCATACGAAAAACAAAGTGTGGAAAAGTGAAGAGGGCGATTTTGAATTTCCACTACGCATCCCAATACGCAAATGACAGCATTTTATCATCTTACACGCAAAGAGCTCGGCAGGTTTCATTCCCAATGCTCTTCCGAGTTTTAAATCAAAATCAAGCAAAGACTATCATGAAGAAATGGATAGTTAAACATTCAAAAATTGTGGAAACGTAGAGTCAGAATGAAACATTCAATGCCATAGCCAGGATTTGAACCACGGATCTTCTGGTTTCCATCCAACCGCTCTACCATTGAGCTACTATGGCCAACGTGCCGATATGACATTAAATTCTCCAACTGACTCGTATATATTTAATGTCATAATGGCACGTTGGCCATAGTAGCTCAGTGGTAGAGCGGCTGGACGGAAACCAGAAGATCCGTGGTTCAAATCCTGGCTATGGCATTGAATTTTTCATTCTGACTCTACGTTTCCACAATTTAGCCTGCACACGGCCAGTGTGAAACAACTAATAATTTCCAATTCAAAAATTGGTTTATTAATCAGTTGTTACACAACATTCCCCCAATAGTGATATATAGCCCAGTCAATAAAGGGCCAAAAACAGTGAATGTCGGAACTTTCTCTGGTAAAACTGAATTTTCTCCCAGTAGTAGATCAGTATTAGAGACATTTTTTAAAAAGTACACGAAAATTCCAATGGAGCCTCCGTCCCTAGCCCCCTTTAAGTTTAAGATGCAGACTTTTACGCAATCGCATACAACTTTTTAACCAAAAGTTTGTTAAGGTTATAATATTTACAGTTTTATTCAATGATAAATAATCTACGACTTTTATAATAACATAATTTATAAGTGTAGCAGTTTTCCCGTAAATTAACGAAATGTTGTAGAAAACAATATTTTTTAGCCACCTATCTACGTTTTTGCAAAACCATATTTTTATTCGTCACCAAATGAAAAAATGCTTCGAATAAAAGTTGTATCAGATATATTCCTGAGTACATCGGTATATAAACATATACAGTTATGTGTATTACTCTACTAGTAACATAGAAAACAGTAGCTAGGTTAGGAACGCGTGAGCGCACGGGAGTCGGAGGGTAGCATAAACCGACCGAGCCCGTGGTGTAAGAGGGAACTAAAACTAAGCTTTGGATAAATCTTCTTAAATGCATTGACCTCCTAATGATGTTTATTTACACAGAGAGATCCGGTAATTGGGACCTCCATTTAAGTACTACAATTGAAATTCTCGCATACTTTCACGCTGCAGGCCATCTTCCATATGCTAAATCCGCACATCTCTATGCACAAGAAATGAATAAAATTGGCTCTAAACTATCTACACAAGAATTTGGTCTCCTTAAAGAATATTTCACCGTAAGAAGAACCAGGAAATACTGGCCTAGGACGTGGACTGACATAAGCATCGCACAGGGTTTGACGCGTCCCATGAAATCCGTTGGGGGCCTAACTCATGGGCAAGGCATAACCGACAGCACTCTATCAAAATGGACCCTCGGAACACATTTTTTCTTAAAAATTCATGATGCTGTGGAAGCTACATCAATTCAATGCTGAACTTCGCATATCTAGACGAGAAAGAGATTTTTTCGGACCTGCAAACATTTACAACATGGCTCCAAACACATAATCCTTTTACAAAACTATCAGGTGAATTAGTTTCATTGACATCTGGATTCGTGTGTGATGACTCAATAAACTGCGATGAAGCTTATGATGTCGGTCTTTCTTTCTTTTCTTTTTTTTTTTTTTTTTTTTTTTTTTGTAATTTGCATCCTCCAACTTTAAGTCATATTGGACGATGAATGGAATGGGTGAAATGATGCTCAAATGAGCCCGGGTCCGTAGAGCTTAGAGTTACCCGACATCCGTCTTTCAGGATAAGGGAAACCCACGGAAAAAACCTCCAGGTAACTCGCCCTGAACGAGATTCGAACTCGGGACCTCTTGAACGTGAGGCAGACATGCTACCACCACGCTACCGAGGCGGGCCATGATGTCGGTCTCTCAGCCATAGCCAAAATGAAGGGAACTAACTTCCATGATATTAAACTTCACAGGAAGGATATGGTTAAGACTCAAGCAGTGCAGAAGTCAGCATTGGTACGATCAAAACAAGTTAGTGTGAATTCCCAACAACTTTTTAACCGTATTGTGTGTGTGTGTGTGTGTGTGTGTGTGTGTGTGTGTGTGTGTGTGTGTGTGTGTGTGTGTGTGTGTGTGTGTGTGTGTGTGTGTGTGTGTGTGTGTGTGTGTGAGTGTGTGCGCGCGATAGTCCCGGAAAATTGATAGCTTGCTTGGAATTTGAACTGGCTCTTCGACCACCTGCTTTGTTTGATTATGTATCCTTACGAAAAGGAACAAAATCGTCACTAATGAAGGTATTTAAGGTGTCATCGACGTAACGGACCAAAATGGTGCAACTTATGTTTTGGACGGGGAATTTCTTCCACACAAAGTAGCGTGGCCAAGAAATTAGAAATGTATTGTAAATATGTTGTAAATAAGTATGGATCTAATTCAGTTGTAGTGTTTGATGGTTATCCAGACGAGCCAACAACGAAAAATGAAGAACAAAACAGAAGAGCATCCAAAAGATCTTCACCTGACATAGTATTTGATGAAAACACAATTTGTGTTACTGGAAAAGAAGAGTTTTTTAAAAAATACTAGTAACAAGAGAAAACTGATACTAGCTTTGGCATCTGAATTCAGAAAACGAGGACTAAACGTTGTTACAGCGGAAGATGATGCTGATGTGCAGATTGTTATGACAGCAATTCAACAGCAGAGAAGTGACTGTAAGGTATATGTCGTTGGAACTGATACCGACTTAATAGCATTACTTACGGCACTGGCTCCTGAAAGTCCTTGTATATACTTCTGTCAAGAGATAGGGGGTGCAGTTTCATTAAGTGTACTACAGAATCGCCACTCCACGCTATGGCCTGATGTGATACCACATTTAGCATGTATGGAATGGGCAAATTAAAAGCAATAGAATTGCTCAGATCAAAACCTGATATGCAGAATACAGCGATGATATTTTTGGATGATTCTACAACAAGAGAGGACCTTATGATTGCTGGTGAGAAATTTGTTTTGTGTCCTTATGGGTTAGACAAATACTCAAATCTGAATGAAGCCCGTTACTACAAGTTCTTGACAGTAAAAAAAGAAAAGTTCCCTTTGATCAAATTTTCATCCAGCAAAATTACCTCCAACGTCTGAGGCATGTCGTAAACAATCGCTGAGAGTATTTTTGCAAGTTCAAAAATGGTTAGGTAATACTCTTGATGCTGCAAACTGGGGTTGGAAAATTAAAAACATGAAAGAAATGAGAGGAACCAAAAGAACATGGAAACCAATTCCTACCTCGAAGCCATTTGCTCCAAACGAACTGCTGTACCTAGTCTCATGTTCTTGTAAATAGGGATGCGGACAATACTGTGGATGTAGAACACTACAGTGGCTTATCTTTCCTAAATTCACACCTGTATTCAGAAGAAGATGTTGAATTTCCTCATACAGATTAATTTGTAACCATTATCAAAGAGACATACTTCTAAACATAAAATTACTTTTATGAGTTACAATAATCATGAGTTGTAAATATGAAATCAGTGTATATAATATTTGTGGTGGGTGGGAGGTCCGTGATGCTGTTTTAAAACTCAAGTTAGAGAGTAGTTCGTAATTTAAAACAGCTGCCGGTTTAGCCAGTCCGGGACACGCCGGGTCCATATGTGGTGGATAATGGACTGGCCTGATATAACAAGGCTAGATTAAATCCCCCGAACCAAAACTGCATACAAATGTGTATAATAATTAATGACCAATACAATTAAAAGCTTTATTTCAATAATGTTACAATCAGAAAAACAACTTTTACTTATCGTATCACTCTAATCTTATTTTGATTATAAACATGTATTTACTAAATTATAAAATAAAGGTGGACACAATATAGATGAACATTTTTAAATTTGTGACAACGAAGAAGGGCAGAGGGAACCAAATTTGGAGGACGAAGAACAAACAGACGAAGAAGGATCATCCGCCCCTGATGTGTCTGCCCTGCATGACTGGCCATAAAAGAGCGGCGGGTTAGAAAGAGATGTTTTCTTTTTTATGTAATTTGACGTCCTCCAACGTTAAGTCATATCGGACGATGAATGAAATGGATGAAATGAAGCTCAAATGAGTCCGGGGTCCCTGGAGCTTAGAGTTACCCGACATTGGTCTTGAAGGATAAGGGAAAACCCCAGAAAAACCCTTATGCAGCTAACTCACCCTGACCGAGATTCAAACTCGGGATCTCTTGAACGTGAGGCAGACATGCTACCATCTACGCTACCGAGGCGGGCAAAGAGATAGTGAGTACGTATTTCTTTCTCTTTCTACAAACCAGGGACCAAGTTAAATCTCGTGCATTATAACAAAGAAATATCCACCAAGGAGGCGTGGCAATTGGTAAACTAGATTTAAATCAATTTATGGATGAAGAATGCCGACTTTAGTTTTGATAAAATGGCTCTACGACGGCTACTAGACGCTTTACATAAACCACCTAAAATTATTGTAACAAGAACGATATTCTGCTAGAGGTAAGTTTGAATAAACAATTTACAACGTTCGTAAGGATATAAATTAGGTTATGTTGTACTGTCAGTATATTTACTATTTCAGGAGTGGAAGGATTCGGCGCCTAGCATATCCCAACAGGCTGCCTGATTTGGTAGCAGTTGTTAGCGTATCTTCTTCATATCTATTAGCAATAGCCAATGCATTGATGAATATAATATATAGAAATAAATATCACTTATTAACAAATCTGACTAACCTAATATGGCAATATTATGCACATGCTCTATTATTAAAGGGAGCACTATTAGAAATTGTTGGGCTTTTTAGGTAAATGGTACAACTTGAGAAAGTGATCCATGTGCTCCTTTATTTTACTGAAGGAACATTTTTTTTAGTTGTAGCTACCATATTTGCAACTTTTTGTTTCCATACAGTTGGATCTTCATAAGGGTTGGTTGAAATTACCTCCCGTATCAATATTACATAATTAATGGTAAATCATAATCTTTCTTGTCATTTTGTGAGAGATATATTAACCGTGAAGCCTCACGTTAAATGGCGAACTATAACGTATCTGGTTAAGCATTATCTATTTACAGTAAACGTGCGCATGTGCAGAACATCGCTCACGTGAAACTAGCGTTTTCGGTAAATACCAAGAATATGGACAAGAACTCCCTATTTTCAAGGAAGGGCCCCCCCCCCCTCGATTATCTTTTAACTATATATAACAAATTTTTGAAGCGTTTGGTTTCGTCAAAAATGGCTTAAACAATTTTGATTGACATACAATCAGTTTAACATACTTTAATGACAAATGAAATGTATATGTTGAATTGTCTGAGAAGTCCTTAGAAATCCTTTTTATTCTGAATAACTTTTCCGTAACTTAAAAAGCTCACGATATCTTACAGCACAAAAATTGTAGAACCGATCAAAGCAAATGATTCTTGTCAAATAAGTTTTGTCTGTATGTGTGTGCGTGTGGGTGTCGTTGTGCGTGCGTGTTGTTTATGTCTGTGTGTGTGTGCGTGTGTGTTGGGGGGGGGCTAAACAATTTAGAGTAAAATGTTCCTAACATTATTTCAGAATTATTTGTTGTTATTGTCACCCAATTAGCGGTAGGCTTGAGGGCAACAGCTGTCAGGAAACCAAAGGGCAGCCGTGCCACGCCTCCCATTAGTCTCTGTCACTAACTGAAGGGATGGTTAGGGGAGGGATGTCGGGCCCCTGAGCCGTCTCTTTACCCTTCTACTAGGGTCTGGAAATTACGGGACATTCAATTTAATCGAGAACCTTCTAGATGGGCAAGCGGACCCTATATAAGCGACACGTCGTGCAAGGGGCAGTCAGTCAGTCAGTGTTTGACGAGCTAGCAAACGGACGAGAGGACTGTGTACGTGCATCGGAACGTTAACTTACGAACTGGTGAATTGTAATTGTGTGCATTACGCATTTCTGTGTAATTGGCAAGTGCTTAACTGTAAGTCGGTGGAAATAAAGAACATTGTTGAGTTTGTGTAATTGGACTTTTCATTTCACGAACCCACAAAGTCACAATTGGTGTCAGAAGTGGGATATAACACAATGGAGGCAGCATTAGAAAAGATTTTAGCGGAACTGAAACAAATGAAGACGGCCAACGACAACATCACCGAGAAGATGGAAGAAATGAAGGCCGAGTTAACCGCAGAAATGAGAGCAGCGAACGGCAGTCTGGCCACGGAAATGAAGGCGGCGAACGAGGCTCTCGCCGCAAAGTTTGAAGAACAGTTGGCCGGCGTAAAAGAGAACGTCACAGAGTTAGGCGAGCGCGTCGAAGACCTGGCGAGCCGCGTTAATGAGCTGGAAGGAAAAGCCGACAGCAGCGTGAAGTCCCTGAACGCCATGGTGGAGGACGTCGTCGGCAGGAAGCTGAAGGATTTAAAGGCCGACGCGCCGGGACGCGACACAACATCTGCGCGCGTCAAACCTCCCAAGTATGACGGCGCGTCAACGTTTGAGGTCTTCCGCCGCCAGTTCGACACAGTGGCCAGGCACAACGGATGGTCACTGGAGGAGGAGGCCACACAGTTAATAGCCAGCCTCCAGGGAAGAGCCGCGGAAGTCCTAAACGCGGTGCAGACGACGGCGGCGCCCAAGGACATCTGGGAGGCCCTGGAGAATCGCTTCGGGAACCACCGCTTAGCCGCAGCATACCGAAGCCAGCTAAAGGCAAGGTCGCAGCAGCCGGGGGAGACGCTGCAGGAGTTCGCCATAGCCATCGAGCAGCTGGCTAGCAAGGCCTTGGTTGACCTGCCACTGGAGTTCGTATCCCGGGAAGCCGCCTACAATTTTGTCGACGGGGTACGGGACACGGAGATTCGTCAGCGCCTAATGCTCGGGGAATATAAAACCATCCACGAGGCGCTGACAGCGGCATTAAGGATGGAGGCGGCCAAAATAACATCCATCCCGACGTCGAGAACGAGGAGTGTCCGCTACGCCGGAGACAGAAGACCAGCTGAGGGACGCCGGCGAACACCTAGTGGCCTGTGTTGGGGGTGTGGACAGCCCGGACACCTGCAGAGAGACTGCCCACACCAGGAAGAGCAGCCGGAAAACGAGTAAGGGCCGTCGTGGAGAGGGGCACGTCGGCGCCATCACCACCATCCCCTCGAGTGACACTGCGCGCCGTCAGCCGGCGTATGGATGACAGCCTCATCGCGGACGGTTGGGTAAGAGGGAAGCCATGCCGCGTGCTGGTGGACACCGGGGCGGCCGTGACCATCATCAGACCTGACGTGGCGAAGGGTTTGCCGACAAGGAAGCCAAGCCGGCCATACCAGCTTGTCACGGCATCGGGCGACACCTTGCCTGTGGAGGAGGCCCTGCTGGAGCTGAACTTGGGACGCAGTGCCGTGCGTCTGTGGGTGTTCGTCGCGAAGGTGGCTGAGGAGGTGATTCTGGGACTGGATGCCCTCAGGAGCCATGAGGCGACGGTCGACGTCGGCAAGAAGGTTCTGCGGCTTAACGGAGAAGAGGTTATACTCCGTCAACCCGAAGAGCGCCTTGGAATTTGCAGGGTCGTCTTGGACGAAGACGTGGTTGTCCCAGCGAGGAGCGAGGTGGTGGTGACGGCGCGACTGGAGGGTCAGAGAACCAGGAACATGATGCTGGACCAGAAGACGCCTGTAAACGGATTGTGTGTAGCCAGGGCATTGCTGCCGTGCCGAGAGGAGGTGCCCGTGAGACTGCTAAATCCTACGGACGCCGATCACGACGTCCAGGCCGGGACGGAGTTGGGAATGTGCGAGCCCGTGGTGAGCGTAACAGCTATCGACGAGATCCAGGTGCCGGCGCTGAAGCAACACCTGGGGCCCCGGCTAGAAGGCTTGGTGGAGAGGGAGGCCGACCACCTGACCACAGAACAGCTGGAGAAGGTTCGACAACTGCTAAGACGGTATCAGCGCGTCTTCAGCCAAGGTGATAGTGACTACGGCCGCACGGAAAAAGTGCTTCACCGCATCGACACCGGAGACGCCCGGCCTATTCGGCAACCACATACACGCGTTCCGCTGGCGAAGCAAGGGGCGGTACGAGACATGCTGGAGGACATGAGATCCAGGGGAGTGATTGAAGAGTCTGACAGCCCTTGGTGTTCCCCGGTAGTCTTGGTGACAAAGAAGAACGGCGAGCTGCGCTTCTGCGTAGACTACAGAAAGTTGAACGCCGTCACCCGGAAGGACTGTTTTCCCTTACCCCGGATTGACGACACCCTGGACACGCTAGCTGGTGCACAGTGGTTCTCGACCCTGGACCTAAAGTCGGGCTACTGGCAGGTAGCTCTAGACCCGAGAGACAAGGAGAAGACCGCATTCTCGACGGGCCAAGGTCTTTGGCAGTTCACGGTTATGCCCTTTGGCCTCTGCAACGCACCAGCTACCTTCCAACGCCTCATGGAGTCAGTGATGAGAGGGCTGACTTACGATGCCTGCCTGCTATACCTGGACGACATCATCATCGTCGGGAAGACTTTTGAAGATCACCTCGAGAATCTGAGTAAGGTGCTACAGAGACTGCAGGCGACCAACTTGAAGCTGAACGCGAAGAAGTGCCAGCTCTTCCGCAAGGAAGTTAACTACTTGGGCCACATAGTCTCAGCAACCGGAGTGGCCACAGACCCGGAGAAGACAAAGGCTGTGAGAGATTGGCCTCGCCCAAAGGATAAGAAAGAATTGCGCAGTTTCCTGGGGCTGTGCAGTTATTACAGGCGCTTCATAAAGGGGTTCTCCAACATCGCAAAACCCCTCACCCGCCTGACAGAGGAACACCGGCCCTATGTGTGGACGGAGGACGCAGAAAACGCTTTCCAGCACCTAAAGGAGACCCTGTGCAGTGCTCCAATTTTGGGTTTCCCACAACCGGGTGGCGCCTTCATTGTGGACACCGACGCCAGCGACCATTGCATTGGAGGTGTCCTATCGCAGGTCCAGGATGGCCATGAGCGGGTGATAGCCTATTACAGCAAGACACTATCCAAGGCAGAGAAGAACTACTGCGTCACCCGACGGGAGTTACTGGCGGTAGTAAAGACATTGGAGCACTTCCACAAGTACCTGTACGGTCAGCCATTCCACCTGAGGACTGACCATTCTGCCCTAACCTGGCTATTGAGCTTTAAGAACCTGGAAGGCCAGACAGCACGTTGGGTCCAGAGGCTGCAGGAGTACGACTTCACCTCGGAACATCCTAGAGGGAAGAGCCACGGTCACGCAGACGCCATGTCCCGAAGACCCTGTCCAGAAGAGTGCGGCCAGTGCACAAGAGTGGAAGAGAAGGAGCGTGCCGCAGCAGTCCGAGTAGTTGTGGCAGTGCCTGCTGAAGGCTGGGATAGCGCAGGCCTGAGGAGGGAGCAGCTGGCGGACGCAGACTTGGGGCCACTCTTGAGGGAAGTGGAGGCAGGGATGAGACCAACCTGGGAGGACATCGCACCGAGGAGCGCCACCTACAAGTCGTACTGGGCCCAATGGGACTCGTTGAAGACCAGAGAGGGCGTGCTGTTCCGGGTATGGGAATCACCCGATGGGAAGACGCAGAGAGAGCAGTTGGTACTTCCCCGGAGTAAGGTCCCGGAAGTCCTGGAGGAAGTGCACGCCGGTACTTCGGGAGGACACCTGGGAGCGAACCGAACGATTGACAAACTACGGCAGCGCTACTACTGGCTGAGACTCCGAGCAGATGCTGAGAGATGGTGCCGTCAGTGTCACGTGTGCGCGGCGAGTCGTGGCCCTCAGACTAGGAGCCGGGGTCGCATGCAGCAGTACAACGTCGGAGCGCCATTCGAACGGATCGCCGTTGACATTGCTGGACCGTTCCCAGTTTCCGACCGAGGCAACAAGTACCTAATGGTGGTCGTGGACTACTTCACCAAGTGGCCGGAGGTGTATGCCATCCCAAACCAAGAGGCAAAGACAATCACAGACTGCCTCGTGGAGCAAGTGTTCTGCCGATTTGGGGTGCCGTTAGAGCTGCACAGTGACCAGGGTACCAACTTTGAGTCCAACCTAATGAAGGAGGCACTACAAAGGCTTGGGGTGAACAAGACTCGCACTACGCCTCTACATCCCCAATCGGATGGCATGGTCGAAAGGTACATCAAGACCTTAGAGGAACACCTGAGGAAGGTCGTGGCCAGCCATCAGCGAGACTGGGACGTCAAGGTGCCACTGTTCTTGCTGGCCTATCGCTCCTCTACACACGACACAACTGGGATGACGCCAGCCAGCTTAATGTTCGGCCGAGAGTTACGCCTCCCTTGTGACCTGGCTTTTGGAAGCCCTCCGGAAGCGAAACAGCCAGAGACCGAGTATGTGGAGAACTTGGTGGACCATCTCCACGACATGCACGAGTTGGCTCGCCAGAACATCCAGAAGGCGAGCGACCGCATGAAGACCAGGTATGACAGGCAAGCCAACAGCCAAGGGTTCCAGCAAGGTGACCTGGTCTGGTTGTACCGTCCTACCCGGACCAAGGGACGCTGCCCGAAGCTCCAGCAGCCATGGCAAGGACCGTACCGGGTGGTGAAGAGGATTAACGACGTGGTCTACCGCATCCAGAAGGTCCCCCGAGGAAAGATGTTGGTGGTACACCTGGATCGACTAGCCCGCTACGATGGTGCTGTTCGGGACGACCAGCTTTGAGGAGGGAGCAGTGTCACCCAATTAGCGGTAGGCTTGAGGGCAACAGCTGTCAGGAAACCAAAGGGCAGCCGTGCCACGCCTCCCATTAGTCTCTGTCACTAACTGAAGGGATGGTTAGGGGAGGGATGTCGGGCCCCTGAGCCGTCTCTTTACCCTTCTACTAGGGTCTGGAAATTACGGGACATTCAATTTAATCG
The DNA here is from genome assembly GCA_030765055.1 of Mantis religiosa. Taxonomy (NCBI): domain Eukaryota; kingdom Metazoa; phylum Arthropoda; class Insecta; order Mantodea; family Mantidae; genus Mantis; species Mantis religiosa. Next base: position 92,490 of record JAUKNK010000191.1, read on the forward strand.
AGAACCTTCTAGATTGGCAAGCGGACCCTATATAAGCGACACGTCGTGCAAGGGGCAGTCAGTCAGTCAGTGTTTGACGAGCTAGCAAACGGACGAGAGGACTGTGTACGTGCATCGGAACGTTAACTTACGAACTGGTGAATTGTAATTGTGTGCATTACGCATTTCTGTGTAATTGGCAAGTGCTTAACTGTAAGTCGGTGGAAATAAAGAACATTGTTGAGTTTGTGTAATTGGACTTTTCATTTCACGAACCCACAAAGTCACATTATTGTTTTGAATTTTCCAGTACTGTATACATTTTATGAAGTGATAGACATCCTACTTCTGGTTTCTTGTGATACTCATGTACATTATGACATCTCAAAGCATAAAACGAAGCGATTTTTAAAAATTCAACTAAACGTTCTCTCTACTCTAGCTACATGTATCTAAAACGAAATTTGTAATAAATCATTAGTGTAAGTTTTTATCTCGATTATAATGGAGTTGATGGAAAAATAAACTTTTTAAAAATAATGTGTAGAGAAGATACAACGCCAATGATACTGTGTAGAGAAAACCATGTGGGCGAATTTTGTAGAAGATGTGACTTTCTAACCTCTTTTTTATGTTACGATCACAAATTAAAATGAAAACGAATACTTGCATGGAAAAATGAAGTGTGAGCAAGTCTGTTGCAAAATGCTACAAATACCTAATGTTCTTTTATCAAAATATCTTACGTAAAGGAATTTTCCCTCTGTCATTCAGTAATCTCTGACCAGTAAGCTTAACAACAACTTTATTTTCTTTTCTTAAATATTATATTGCTAACTCTACATAATAATAAAAAACTAATTTATGATTACTTACTTTGAAGGGGTAGAGCCAGACTGAAAAATGCAATACCATAGCTGGTATTTGAACCACGGTTCTTCCGGTTTCCGTCCAGCAGCTCTAACCAGCCGCGGCTGGACGGAAACCAGAAGATCCGTGATTCAAATCCCGGCTATGGCATTGATTTTTTTTCAGTCTGGCTCTACCCTTTCATACCGCGTCCTACACACGGCTAGTGAGAAAGAACAATTAATTACTTACTTTGTATATGACGTCTACTCTATGGCTTCTTCCACGACGGACCTCCTGGTTCTACAAATTTAACGTGACACTTCTTCTCTCAATCTGTAATACACAAGGTTTCCTTATCACTAATAATCATCAACAAAAATCAGTAATATTTTGTTGGAGTAGCTATAATTATTTTTGGTATATCTTTCCAGCTGCCGACAACAATGCAACGGCTTGAAAAGATTGTCTACACAAGGATCACTGCAGATTTGCCACGTTTCAAATCGTGATTTCTGGGAGCAGTGGGACCAGTTGTGCTAAGTAAAAATTTCTTGTACTCTTAAAACAACATTAAGTATCTACAATATTGATTGTTTAAAACTCTCGTGATTATATGCAATATTCACGTTTTATTTTGAGAGAGGAAGATAAAAGGTTTTGGACTGTAGTAAATTACGATTTCAGGATTAACTGGATAACTGGTGTAGTTCGGAGGGCACTCGGCACGGAAACCACACTTGCTTTGTTGTACCTATTGCCACAAATGGGGCATCCCCGGGGAGGAAGGATGAGGTGAGACGAGACACAGGGCGGCCGTCCTAAGCAGCCACGACAGCGCAAATTCATTTTTTTTTTTTTTTTTTTTTGTAATTTACGTCCTCCAGCGTTAAGTCATATCTAACAATGAATGAAATGGGTGAAGTGATGCTCAAATGAGTCCGGGGTCCCTGGAGCTTAGAGGTACCCGACATTGGTCTTGAAGGATAAGGAAAACCCCAGAAAAACCCTTATGCAGCTAACTCACCCTGACCGAGATTCAAACTCGGGATCACTTGAACGTGAGGCAGACATGCTACCATCTAAGCTACCGAGGCGGGGAAAGAGATAGTGAGTACGTATTTCTTTCTCTTTCTACAAACCAGGGACCAAGTTAAATCTCGTGCATTATAACAAAGAAATATCCACCAAGTAGGCGTGGCAATTGGTTAACTAGATTTAAATCAATTTATGGATGAAGAATGCGGACTTTAGTTTTGATAAAATGGCTCTACGACGGCTACTAGACGCTTTACATAAACCACCTAAAATTATTGTAACAAGAACGATATTCTGCTAGAGGTAAGTTTGAATAAACAATTTACAACGTTCGTAAGGATATAAATTAGGTTATGTTGTACTGTCAGTATATTTACTATTTCAGGAGTGGAAGGATTCGGCGCCTAGCATATCCCAACAGGCTGCCTGATTTGGTAGCAGTTGTTAGCGTATCTTCTTCATATTTATTAGTAATAGCCAATGCATTGATGAATATAATATATAGAAATAAATGTCACTTATTAACAAATCTGACTAACCTAATATGGCAATATTATGCACATGCTCTATTATTAAAGGGAGCACCTATTAGAAATTGTTGGGCTTTTTAGGTAAATGGTACAACTTGAGAAGGTGATCCATGTGCTCCTTTATTTTACGGAAGGAACATTTTTTTTTTTTAGTTGTAGCTACCATATTTGCAACTTTTTGTTTCCATACAGTTGGATCTTCATAAGGGTTGGTTGAAATTACCTCCCGTATCAATATTACATAATTAATGGTAAATCATAATCTTTCTTGTCATTTTGTGAGAGATATATTAACCGTGAAGCCTCACGTTAAATGGCGAACTATAACGTATCTGGTCAAGCATTATCTATTTACAGTAAACGTGCGCATGTGCAGAACATCGCTCACGTGAAACTAGCGTTTTCGGTAAATACCAAGAATATGGACAAGAACTCCCTATTTTCAAGAAAGGCCCCCCCCCCCTCGATTATCTTTTAACTATATATAACAAATTTTTGAAGCGTTTGGTTTCTTCAAAAATGGCTTAAACAATTTTGATTGACATACAATCAGTTTAACATACTTTAATGACAAATGAAATGTATATGTTGAATTGTCTGAGAAGTCCTTAGAAATCCTTTTTATTCTGAATAACTTTTCCGTAACTTAAAAACCTCACGATATCTTACAGCACAAAAATTGTAGAACCGATCAAAACAAATGATTCTTGTCAAATAAGTTTTGTCTGTATGTGTGTGCGTGTGGATGTCTGTGTGCGTGCGTGTTGTTTATGTCTGTGTGTGTGCGTGTGTGTTGGGGGGGGGCTAAACAATTTAGAGTAAAAAGTTCCTAACATTATTTCAGAATTATTTGTTGTTATTGTTTTGAATTTTCCAGTACTGTATACATTTTATGAAGTGATAGACATTCTACTTCTGGTTTCTTGTGATACTCATGTACATTATGACATCTCAAAGCATAAAACGAAGCGATTTTTAAAAATTCAACTAAACGTTCTCTCTACTCTAACTACATGTATCTAAAACGAAATTTGTAATAAATCATTAGTGTAAGTTTTTATCTCGATTATAATGGAGTTGATGGAAAAATAAACTTTTTAAAAATAATGTGTAGAGAAGATACAACGCCAATGATACTGTGTAGAGAAAACCATGTGGGCGAATTTTGTAGAAGATGTGACTTTCTAACCTCTTTTTTATGTTACGATCACAAATTAAAATGAAAACGAATACTTGCATGGAAAAATGAAGTGTGAGCAAGTCTGTTGCAAAATGCTACAAATACCTAATGTTCTTTTATCAAAATATCTTACGTAAAGGAATTTTCCCTCTGTCATTCAGTAATCTCTGACCAGTAAGCTTAACAACAACTTTATTTTCTTTTCTTAAATATTATATTTCTAACTCTACATAATAATAAAAAACTAATTTATGATTACTTACTTTGAAGGGGTAGAGCCAGACTGAAAAATGCAATACCATAGCTGGTATTTGAACCACGGTTCTTCTGGTTTCCGTCCAGCAGCTCTAACCAGCCGCGGCTGGACGGAAACCAGAAGATCCGTGATTCAAATCCCGGCTATGGCATTGATTTTTTTTCAGTCTGGCTCTACCCTTTCATACCGCGTCCTACACACGGCTAGTGAGAAAGAACAATTAATTACTTACTTTGTATATGACGTCTACTCTATGGCTTCTTCCACGACGGACCTCCTGGTTCTACAAATTTAACGTGACACTTCTTCTCTCAATCTGTAATACACAAGGTTTCCTTATCACTAATAATCATCAACAAAAATCAGTAATATTTTGTTGGAGTAGCTATAATTATTTTTGGTATATCTTTCCAGCTGCCGACAACAATGCAACGGCTTGAAAAGATTGTCTACACAAGGATCACTGCAGATTTGCCACGTTTCAAATCGTGATTTCTGGGAGCAGTGGGACCAGTTGTGCTAAGTAAAAATTTCTTGTACTCTTAAAACAACATTAAGTATCTACAATATTGATTGTTTAAAACTCTCGTAATTATATGCAATATTCACGTTTTATTTTGAGAGAGGAAGATAAAAGGTTTTGGACTGTAGTAAATTACGATTTCAGGATTAACTGGATAACTGGTGTAGTTCGGAGGGCACTCGGCACGGAAACCACACTTGCTTTGTTGTACCTATTGCCACAAATGGGGCATCCCCGGGGAGGAAGGATGAGGTGAGACGAGACACAGGGCGGCCGTCCTAAGCAGCCACGACAGCGCAAATTCATTTTTTTTTTTTTTTTGTAATTTACGTACTCCAACGTTAAGCCATATCTAACAATGAATGAAATGGGTGAAGTGATGCTCAAATGAGTCCGGGGTCCATGGAGCTTAGAGTTACCGGAATTTCGTCTATCAAGATAAGGGAAAACCACGGAACAACCTTATCCAGGTAACGCACCCTAACCGAGATTCGAACTAGGGGCTTCTTAAACTTGAGGCACGCTCGCTACCATCTACGCTACCAAGGCGGGCTGCAAATGACAGGGTCCCTACATTTCACTAAGACAAAACCTTCCCCTGACACGCCAGGACAACGGACATGCTACCCTACTGTGGGTCGGAGACCGGCAACCATCCGACCGGAGAAAGAATTGATTCACTCAGAGCATATCATCTTGCCATGCAGCACAGAGACACCCACTGACACTTCTACCTTGAAATAGACCACCAGGTAAGACATGATGTGAAATTATAATGGACATGAAATGGAGGGACAGGAAATGCGGGGGATGTAATTAACCTGCCCAGCATTTGCCTGGCAACCCGGGAAAGACCCCCGAAGAAAACCCACGTATCAGGTAGGTTACCCACGGGAATCGAACCCGTGCCTCCCGAATGTGGCCACAGACGAAACCGCCCGAGCCATCCCGCTCGGTAAGGAATACCGTTACTATGACAGCGAATACACTGATATGCTTGATCCTGGGGTTTCCTCTAAAATATGTCTGTTTTACTAAATGTGATATCCTTATTTCAAAACTGTAATCAGTTTTCTTGAGACGGCTTTAATGGAATTAGGAAGATTAGGTTACAAAAGCAAGCTGATGGAAAGAATTCTGAAACAGGAATTTAGATGAGGAAAACATTGTTAAAGAGTGTTTGGTAGCACAAACAAAAGATTTTACAGGAAGTAGGTATGGGTTCATTATGATTAGATAGTGGAAGAATAGAAAACGGATTCTGGAAAGAAATAAAAACAAGAATTAAAGATATTCAGAACAAGAATTACAGGCTAATCTTAATAACATTGAACAATGATACTTAAGGGGTATAAGGAATAGATATACTAAGGGAAGATGTCCAATGTGTGAAAAAGAAGATAGTACTTGGCATTATATTTTTGGTTGTCAAAAAAAAAATATTGTAGAGACGAATTTCTTTTGCATAAGTGGGAAAACATATCAAATGAAATTATAGGCAAAAGAATCTTGCATCTGAGATCAGAAGAGAACATAAAAAAAACTGGGAAAATGTATTGGCAAGATAAGACAAAAGTGGCTTTGGAAAACAGGGAAGACTAATGAGTACAACTAGGAAAATTAGCAGAAGGTATAAAGGGAAACAAAAGTCAAGATGCTAAGTTTTAAAATGCTGCATTATATACACTACCTGGGTTAATTATAATGGGGCATGGGAATATGTAACTCCAAAATGAGGACCTGCGCCGTGGCTGAGTGGTTACACCACTTGGTTCTCACCAAGACGGTGCGGGTTCGATCCCAGGCAACCGCAAAGTAATATTTGTGATGGACAACAAGGCGCTGGGGCGGGTTTTCTCCGGGATCTCCGGTTTCCCCCGCCATCTCATTCCACCGGTGACCCATCTTCATCTCATGTACCATCAGTGTCAGCATGTAGTAAAAGCGGGCGTTAAACACTACACATTTTTCAAAATGAGGAGCATGTAAGGTATTGAATTTATGGTATACTTTTTTTTTGTAATTTTACGTCCCTCATCGTTAACTCTTATCGGACGGTGAATGAAATGGGTGAAATGATGCTCAAATGTGTCCAGGGTCCATGGAGGTAGCTCACCCTGACCGAGATTCGAACTCAGGGTCTCTTGAACGTGAGGCAGACATGCTACCATTTACGCTACCGAGGCGGGCATTTATGGTATACTAATTATTTTATATATGTATAAGTTTTATATGCTAGATATTGTAATAAGAAGTATGAAATAAACTAACTAATCAGTTTTCTTCTACCACGTAGCATTTTTTTTACAATTAGTAGTTATACCTAAATTGTATTAATGTAGTTCTGTCCATAAATATTCTATGGAACTAAGAAATACTAATAATTTCTTTGAGGAAGTTAATAAGTATCACAACAATGACATCAATGTAACAGACAAAAATACTAAAATTAGTCTCAAAGGTATACTGTTGTATAATGGACATAATTATGCATCATTTCCAGTAGCCCATTCAGTTCACCTCAAGGAAACACATCATAACCTAAAATTACTTCTAGAAAAAGTCAAATATGTAAAAAGAAGTGGCAGGTATGTGGAGATTTGAAAGCTACTACCATGCTACTACGTCAGCAATACTAAAACATTATGTTTTATTTGTAAGTGGGATGGTAGAGTACAATCCGAGCACTGGAGAAGAAAGAATTGGAAGTAGAGAGACAGTCTCATGCCACCTGTCTGTCTTGTGGACCCAAAAATTGTACTCTTACCATGTTTACACGTAAAATTAGATCTAATGAAGCAATCTGTTAAGGTGAGAAAGTACTGCATATCTCCACAATGCTATTTCCATGATTTTTGGGTGCACATTACTACGAAATTATTACTGATAAGTACATGAAAATTTTCAGGCACGTTCCTTAAACCTTTCTCTTTAATAATACGTATTATTATTTGAAAAGCTTGTACAGATAATTCGTTATAATTTTTTAGTTTTGTAAAACAAAAAGCCACTGAAATTTCGTATAATTTTATTTTTTTAACAAGTATTATGAATCTCAGAGCAAAATCCTTTCTTTTGAGTCTGCTTAATACACACACAAAATTTATATGTTTTGGTTGATTAGTTTTTTAAAAAAGTGTACCGGAACCTGAAAAAGGTGACACTGAGAAAATCACCTTTAAAGTCTTTAAAGTCTCACATAAGTCAAAAAATTCCTGATGCATAGTCCTGACCCTCTGTATTCTGACTTGTTCTTTACAAGTTCCTCTTCATTTTACTTGCCTCCTTGACCAGTTCTTCAACCAATTTATCTGCTTTCATGACTCACAGCTCATCAATTTCTGTATATGACTATTATCATGATTAGCCCATGTATTGTGTGAACTGAACCTACTAACCTCAATATTACATGTGGTTTCATTGTCTATTCTATTTATATTTTCCACATTTACTGTTCTGTTTTTAGTCAAACTATTGCCTGTAAAATTTCTCTTTCGAAATGTTTTAGCTTACCCATATCATATATTCACCAATAACTAGTATAAAATATTATTCAGAACAAATAACTGTTCAGATACACAGCCAAAGACAAAAGAAAAAATAACATCATTCGAGTTACAGTGGTACTAGCATAACGTTTGGAACATCCCTTACAAAACAAGGCTTAGTTTAGAATCATGTGTTCAGTATTACAGAAGTTTTGATCGATTTTCTGAAAGCTTACGTAAAGGGGCGTGGCAAAAACTTAACACCCACTAATATAATTAGCAAATTAGGTATAAAATATTGCTCTAATGCAAATTTTAACTGTATATTTGTAATCTAGAGAGATGACACAATAATAAAATGTAAAAATAAAGCAAAGGTTAATTTTAACGCCAAGTGAAGTACCCTCTCACCTTAAGGCTGTAAATAAGAATCACAATTGCTACAAATAAATCTGCAAGAAGTTCCCTGAATTGTATGATGCCAAAGGTGAAGAGGGAATATTTGATGGGCCACAAGTTAGGAGGTAGTTTTCTGATACCTTATTTGAAGTAACGATGACATAATGGAATACATGCATGGATTGGTTGTAAGAGTGTCATCGAAATCTTTCTGGAAAATTACAAGGATCCAAATCACAAAAACCTTCCAGAGATATGCTGAAGAAATTTCAAAACTAGGTTGCAATAGGATTGTTTTTTTTTTTTTTTTTAATTTACGTCCTTTAACTTTTTAAGTCATACTGGTCAATGAATGAAATGGATGAAATGATGCTCAAATGGGCCCAGGTTCCATTCAGTTTAGAGTTACCCGACATTCGTCTTTTAGTATAAGGGAAACCCTGGAAAAAGCCTTATCCAGGTAACTCACCCTAACCGAGACCCTGCGGGAGGTCTCAGGCGGTTTCGTCTGTGGCCTGCATTCAGGAGCCCCGAGTTCCATTCCCGTAGCCGACCTACCTGACCCATGGGGTTTCGGGGTTTTCCTGGGTCGCTAGGCGAATGCTAGGTAGGATAATTACATCCCCCGAATTTCCTTTCCCTCCATTTTATCTACATTATCATTTCACACCATCTCTCATCTGGCGGTCTCTTTCAGAGTGTCGGCGGGTGTCTCGGCGCTGCATGGCAGGATGCTATACTCTGAGGAAAACTATTTCCTCCTCCGGTATGTCGGTTGCCGGTCTCCGCTCCTCTGCTGGGACCATTTCGTGACCGCCAGCCTGGGACCATTAGGGTTCGGCTGCTGGGCTCGTTGCCGTCCCGCTGTTCGTTGTCCTGGCTTGTCGAGGGAAGTCTGTATCCAAGTAAACTGTAGGGACCCTGCCCTCTGTACTGTCGTGGCTCCTTGGGTCGGCTGCCCTGTGCCTCCTCTCGCCTCGCATGGTGGCCTACGTCCCGAATCCCCTCCGTAATGAAATCCCAATACCACCATTACCCAGATTCGAACTCGGGACCTCTTGAACGTACGGCAGACACGCTACCATCTACGCTACCGAGGCGGGGTACCCTGAAATGTATGACGCTAAAGTTAAGGAGGGAATATTTGATGGTCCACAAGTTAGGAGTTCGATTTCTCATACCTTACTTGAAGTAACGATGACATAATGAAAAACAGGCATTGATTGGTTGTAAGAGTGTCATCGAAACCTTTCTGGGAAATTACAGGGATCCAAATCACAAAAACCTCGTAGAGATATGCTTAAGAAATTTCAAAACTAGGTTGCAATATGATTTTTTTATTTACGTACTTTAACCTTTTTAAGTCATATCGGACGATGCTGAAATAAGACCAGGGTCCATGGAGCTTAGAGTTGCCCGACATTCGGCTTTTAGGATAAGGGAAAACTATGGAAAAAACCTTATCCTCGTAACTCACCCTGAACGAGATTCGAATTCGGGGCGTCTTGAACGTGAGGCAGACACGCTACCATCTACGCTACCGAGGCGGGCATAATATGATTGTGAAAGTACATTTCCTGCACTCTCATTTGGAACCTTTCCTCAGAAAATATAAACTGTCTCAGCGAGGAGCGGGGTGAATAATTTCATCAGAACATAAAGGAAATAGAAAGACGTGCATTTCAAGGCAAAAAGTGTAAAACAATTGGTGTAATGTCCAAATATATGTGATTATTTAGAACAGATGTGAAATATTAGTTTACCAACAAGAGCGTTATGTTGACATTTGTGGATTTATTTAATAATATAACAATTTTGATACAGCAGAGTATAAAAATTCATACTTTACTATTTCTTCTAATGTGAAGGATTGGTACGTGATGGTGAAAACTAATTTCATATTCTGATACACTTACTCACATTAGGGATAATGATTTATTAAAATAAAAGCCCAGACAAAAACTTAAATTTTGCTTATTACTGATCCTACAGTTATTTTCTCGCAATATTTCTATTTTGGTACAATGCATATTCTTTCACGTTTCTGTAAGATATTTCAGCAAAGTTTGTATCAATATGAATGTTTACCTCGCGGGCTATCGATGTTCATACTGATTGGTTGGGAAACTGATATCCTGGCTAGCTAGAGTCACCGACAACAATGTTCCGACAGAGCAAACTCATTGTTGGCGGAAAAGCGTTTGTCAGATAAAAGCAACTCTGGTCAACAATTGAGGTTCAAGATTTCTTCGGGAAAATAATGTGTACAGCATTCAATATACAAACACACACACACACACACACACACACACACACACACACACACACACACACACACACACACACACACACACACACACATACACACACACACACACACACACACACACACACACACACACATCCTGCAAATTGATTATAATGAGAAATCGCCAGAATTAAAAGTTGCTTAAGAAGGGCGCCCAACCAAGAAGTTTATCGTTGAAATAGCGGTGGTTTATAAATCGTCATTCTTTCTTAAATAAAACAAGATATAAGGGAAAGGATAAGAACATTCTTGGTGTTGGGTAGATTAGTCATGTTCAAAGTTCCATAACTCAAACTTTACTCCCGAAAGAATCCAGCAAACACAAATTTTATTACGTGAATGTAAAGTAATTAAGTGAACTTCGGTGCTCATAACCTTATCACAACATTAATAGTGGTAAAAATATACGATATTGCTTTATGATAAGTGGATATACTTCTTTATTTTCCTTAATTGCCGTAAACTTTACAGTATAGCAACGTTATAAATTAAAACTTATCAAGTCACATTATAGAAGTCATATATAACTCCTGAATATATAGAACGAGGCCTGTCCGTAAAATAAGGTCTCCAATTTTATTTAATATAGAAAACATGTTTATTTTCAATGAATGTTACATTGATTGAAAGGCGAAACTTACAGCTATTTTTCAACGTAATCACCATTGCAATAGATGCACTTTTGAATGTGCTGTGAGTAACAGTACTTTTGGGTTATGTTTGAAGTATGAAACGTTTACAAATTTATAAAAAATGATTATGGAAATATATTTAATAATTTAAATATGTAAAAATGTATGTAATTGTGTGATTGGCCGAAGTAATAATTGTATGACGTAATATGACGTAATGTTGTGACGTGGTATTAAATCGGCCAATCACAAAATTAAGATAGGAGTAAGGACAGTTACGATAAATCAATAATCTTGGTAGAGAGACATTTTTGTTGTAATGGTGGAGTGTGATGAATAGTGGTGCAAGATCAAGAACATTTAAGTAATAGTTTGAATCTGTATAAATGTAACAAAGTAAGAATTTATTGACATGTTGGAAGTGACTGGGAAAGGAAGTTCAAGCAAAATGTAATCTAAATAATACAATTAAATAGTTACAGAAGTTGATATATCCAAGACTTTATTCCGAACCACGCCTGAAAAACAGATGTCTCATGACTCTTATTTATATTAAGATGATACAATTGGTGACCAGAGGAAACAGATAGCCGCAAAAACTCACACGAGAAGAGAAAGAATTGTGCGTCCAATAGAAAAATCCCGTACCAAATTGCACCCGAACGTGTGGATTAAGATGGAGAGAAATGAACGACGAATAGTCCCAAATTCCTGTTCCATGTGGCAGTGTTTGTATACCCTTGTCATAACACTCTCCCGCCAAGTTGCACACGTAGCGCTCAACCTCGTTTTTCAAATCATCGTCGGTCTGGAAATGTGTTCCACCCAGGTGTGACTTCAACTCAGGAAAGAGATAATAATCAGTAGGTGCTAAGTCTGGACTTTAGGGGGGATGGGTGAGGATGTCCCATCCGAACTGGGTATTTTGGGGATCCACCTCGCACACACTTTGCGATAATGCAAAAGTTCGGTCAAAATCTTGTCAATCGTAGTCTTACTGACTTCAGCGATAAGTTCACACAGCTCGCGAACTGTCACACGTCGAACTTTAAGCATTTCTTGCTCCACTTTTGCAATTGTTTTGGCTGAAACCGAAGGCCGACCAGAACGCTGTTCTTCATAGAAGTGTGTACGTCCGTCTTTGAACTCTCTGACCCCACTTTCGCACGTTTTTGACGTCCATACACTGTGGCCCATAGACTTCGCATAACTGACGATGAATTTCAGTGAGGGTAGTGCCCTTGGCACTCAAAAACGGATCACTGCATGCAACTCGCGCTTGGCGGCGAAAGTGATAGGAAGCTCCATCGCAAACGGCTGCCCAGACAATACTAATGGTTACAACGGGTTCTTTGTGGTGGGGATTTGAAGGGGTGAAACCAAGCTACACGCCAGTGTTGCCGGATCTCGCGTAATAGCGTTCCTCACGGCTCCAGCGCCTTGGAGCATTTGCGGACACGCCTCGTATTTGAATAAAATTTAAGTTTAAATATTGTTATAATAGCTGTATGAAATCTATAAAAATGATATTAAAACGGTTATACGAAGAACAGACGGCCCGCCTCGTTGGCGTAGATGGTAGCGTGTCTGTCTCATGTTAAAGAGCTTCCGAGTTCGAATCTCGGTTAGGGTGAGTTACCTGGATAAGTTTTTTTCAGGGTTTTCCCTTATCCTGTAAGACGAATGTCGGTAACTCTTAGCTCCATGGATATCGAACTCATTTGAACATCATTTCACCCATTTCAATCATCGTCCGTTAGGACTTAGCGTTGGTGGACGTAATTTACGAAATAGGGGGGGGGGGGAACAGCGGCATCCAAGGATAGGTACCAATGACTGACAATTTGAAATCCTGCACTAATAACGCTAGCTTTTTAAGATATATACCACAGATGTAACTTATTGCAAATATGATACAGCCCAAATCTTGTCAGTTTCACTTTCACAGTTTGGAAAATATGGTCAAATGTATTTATTTTTGGTTACGTCACCTAAAAAGTCCCTTGCGACAAAATGACATAAATTTTGGTCTAATATTTTAACAACAGGTTCCAGAAACATCCATTTTTTGAGTGGGCTCAATAACTTCAGGCTCCAGAAATGTTTAAAGCCTTGAGTATTGCTTTTTTGCCCAAAATGTGAAATTATAGTGTTTTGAAGTAAAGAAAGTGTGCCTCAAATACATCTCACAATAAAACCCCCGGAAATTTCTATTTACTGTGTCTCTATGAACGTGTGTAGCAAGTTTCATTAGTCTAACACTAAAACTTTGACGTACGGAGCATCTTAAATGAGAATTCATATCTAACACTGGCATTCACGTAACTTTCATACCAGATTAGATCATGCTCAAGCACTTCTGGGGAAGCAAGCCAGGAGAGATGACGATTAGAAATCGACGTTTCGGGAGGTGTTTTTTTTTTTTTTTTTTTTTTTTTTGTAATTTACGTCCGCCTCAACGTTAAGTTATATCGGACGGTGAATGAATTGGTTGAAATGATGCTCAAATGAGTCCAGGGTCCATGGAGCTTAGAGTTACACGACATTCGTCTTGAAGGATAAGGGAAAACCCCGGAAAAACCTTATCTAGGTAACTCACCCTGACCGAGATTCGAACTCGGGACCTCTTGAACGTGAGGCAGACATGCTACCATCTACGCTACCGAGGCGGGCGACGTTTCGTTAGTGTGCATCTCTCCCATCGTAAGGATATTTACTAAATGTTATAACCACAAATGAATCACTGGATATAACACGAATATAAACAAGACAAAACACTATCAAATTTCCTTGCTTCCCGTAAACTTGAGCATATTCCTCGCCAGGAAAGCTTCAGGTCTTAATTTAGATTAGAGCATTTAAAAATGTCTTGCAGATGTTATCTAAGCATTCTTTGGATTCAGGAAAGCTTACACTATTTTATATACTTAAAAGAGCAAACAGTGATTTTGTGAAAATGTTCAAGAAATTTCAGTCATACATATCCTTAAAATACCATATGTTTATATATGAAATTTACTTCAATGCTAGTGTTAGCTATGAATTCTAATTCTTTATCCTTGTTTAACGTTGTTTAACGTTTAACGTTGGAGGTTTTCCCTTATCCTGAAAGATGAATGTCGGGTAACTCTAAGCTCTATGCACCCTGGACTCAGTTACATCATTTTATTCATCGTCCGATATGGCTTAACTTTGGAAGGTTTCTCTTATCCTGAAAGATGAATGTCTGTTATCTCTAAGCTCTATGTACCATGGGCTCATTGTAACATCATTTCATTCTTCATCCGATATGACTTTACGTTGGAAGCTTCTCCTTATCCTAAAAGATGAATCTGTAGTATCCCTAAGCTCTATGTACCCTGTACTCATTTGAGCATCTTTTCATACATCGTCCGATATTACTTAACGTTAGAGGTTTTTCCATATCCAGTCGGATGAATGTCAGGTAAATCTAAGCTCTATGTTCCCTGGACTCATTTGAACATCATTTTATTCATCGTCCGACATGACTTAACGTTGGAGGTTTTCCCTTATCCAGAAAGATGAATGTATGGTAACTCTAGGCTCTATGTACCATGGGCTCATTGTAACATCATTTCCTTCATCGTTCGATATGGCTTAACGTTGTAAGTTTTCCCTTATTGTGAAAGGTGAATGTCTGGTAACTCTAAGCTAAATGGATTCTGGACTCACTTGAACATCATTTCATTCATCAACCGATATAACTTAACGTTGGAAGACGTAAATTACACAAAAAACGTGATGCTAGTGTTAGATATGAATTCTAATCCCTTATCCTTGTTTTCAAAATTTGAAAATTGTACCACATCCTTGTTTTGAAAATTTCATAATTTTTCATCATTTTTACGTCGCAGTTTTAGTGTTAGACTAATGAAACTTGCTACACACGTTCATAGAGATACAGTAAATAGAACTTGCCCTGGGTTTTATTGTGAGATGCATTTAGGCACACTTCTTCACTTCAAAACACAAAAACTTCAAATGTTACACAAAAAAGGCCCTATTTATAGCTTTAAAATTTTCTGGAGCCTAAAATTATTGAAACCATTCAAAAATGGATATATTGGGAACCTGCTGTTAAAATATTAGACCAAAATTTAAGTTATTCTGTCGCAGGGGACTTTTTAGGTGACGTAAGCAAAAATAAATAAATTTGAGCATATTTACAAAAATATCAAGGTGAAATTGACAAAATTTGGGCTGTACATTATTTCCACTAAGCTACATCTGTGGTATAAATCTTAAAAAGCTAACGTTATTAGTTCAGTCATAGGTATCCTTAATCAACTTCGTTAGAGGCAATTTGGAGAAAATTAAAGCTTTGAAAAATGTTGCATATAAAGTTTGGTCTAAGGAGATGCTTGAACTTAAATACGAATTTGGGGATTGAACCAATTTTTAGTTTTTCAGTTATTCTGTTCAAGCTCACACACACGCACAGAGATACACACTGAACATTTTCGTAAAATGCTTTCTTGTAGTTCAGGTTGGACTCAAAATGTGTATTTCTCCGTGTCGAATTTTTGGGTGGAATACAATACTTGCTCTATTAACTGTAAATATGTAGTAGAAAAAGTAGTAAATAACGATCATAAGTATGAAAATATACTTTCTTGGGGGTGGGGCTTTCCGCGTAGTTTTACGTTGATTTTAATTTACGTTGATGTTAACTTTGGGGAATTTTTAACCTTTTAGAAGCCAATGATGTTCTATAATGTTGGTTTCTAAGAACGAATTCTATCAGTATAGCACGAAATTCTTTCGAATATTCTTTGTCAAGAAAAAGGTCAGCAATAGACCAAGCAGAATATCTTAATTGAGAAGTTCTAAACGATGCCTCAGCTTAGCATTCAAAGATGTTCTATACACCGTTAGAATAAGTAATAGTACACTACTTATATTAATTAGTTATAAGAGTATAACCAATATCGTCTTGTGTTTAATCTCTCGAGATCAAATAGCTTTAAAGTTGAAGGCAACACAACACTTTTTTTTTTTTTTTTGTAGTTTTACGTCCTTCAACGTTGTCATATCGGACGATGAATGAAAGGGGAGAAATTATGCTCCAATGAGTCAGGGGTCCATGGAGCTTAGAGTTACCTGACATTATTCTATCAGGATAGGGGAAAATCCCTGGAGAAACCTTATCCAATAAACTCACCCTGACCGAGATTCGAACTCGGGACCTCTTGAACGTGAGGCAGACTCGCTACCACCACGCTACCGAGGCGCGCTGTTATTTGTTGTTTACGTCCTCCAACGTGTAACAGTAGTTTAGGTTTGAACCCCAGAAAGTATAAAATTGTTTCGAAATTGATTTGGGGATTTGATTAAAATAATATAAACTATGGGAAAAGGAAAGGTGAAAAAATTAAGGAAATTTAGTGGGTCATGTAATGACGTAATATGTGAAATTGGCCAAGTGGATGTCAGGAGAGTGATCTAAAAGAAACGATATTGTGTAATAATGTATATTCTGTGTTCTGAAGAAAAAATCAACAATCTTGCTGAAGAAGCTTGGGAGAAATCATCTTTCGATCAACGTACTCAGGAGTGAGCAGACGTTCTTCTTTTCTTTAATCCATCAATATAATCTTTTAAAAATTTAAGTTATATTTGAGATTAGTAGTGGTTAAAGGATTCATATTGTATTGTGAAGTATAATTTTATTAAAAAGGATGGAAAATTAATTTAGATTACATTTAAAAACATCGAAGTTGTGGAAAATAAACTTATATTATATACTATGAAACTTAACTTATTCAAATTTTATTTCCTTCACTGGTAACCACCCTTGATAAGAAGAGATCTTATGACTAATATTTAAGCAGATGCAATAGAAGAATTAACAATTAGTTGTGGAATAGTCGACGATATCCTGGACGGCTGATAGAAAGATGACGCTCGAACAGCAAAGGAGGTGAGAGACCATTTCGTCATGCTACATATGGTTTCCCAACTTTGGAAACATCTCTACAACGAAGAAATCCTGTTCCAAACGTCAAGTCATATCGGACGATGAATGAAATGGGTGAAATGATGCTCAGATGAACCCGGGGTCCATGGAGCTTAGAGTTACCCGACATTCGGCTTTAAGGATAAGGGAAAACTCCGGAAAATACATTATCCAGGTAACTCACCCTGACCCAGATTCGAACTCGGCACCTTTTGAACGTGAGGCAGACACGCTACAATGTATGCTATCGAAACGGGTGGGATTTTAGTCGGTACTATTACCTATTTAAAGTAAGAAGTATTGCATTCCACCCAAAAGGTCGGTACCGAGATTCAAGTGGAAATGCATATTTTGCGGTCCCTTGATTAAAGCAGCTGTTAGAAAACAAATGAATGAGTGTATGTGAACAGCATAACTAAAAATGAAAAGGTGCATTTTGTATATAGGTTCAGTACGTTTCAAGGATGTGACACGAAAGTTTATTTCAGAAATTCCCGCTCACCCTTCGAGTACCCTTCGCATGGGACATCTTTTTCCAAAATGTCGATTCTCTCAGAAATTACTCAAACCACTTTTTAATTAAAATGACACATTTTTAAGATATTTTGATAGCAAACGAAACGTATATCTTGAAATTTCTAGGTACGCTCTAGAAGTCTTGTTTATTAAGTTGACTTATGCATAACTGTAAAACCGTGAGAGAGAGAGAGAGAGAGAGAGAGAGAGAGAGAGAGAGAGAGAGAGAGAGAGAGAGAGAGAGAGAGAGAGAGAGAGAGAGAGAGAGAGAGAGAGAGAGAGAGAGAGAGAGAGAGAGAGACCTACACAACAAGATCACATCTCGTTATAACACACAATTTGTCTTATTCTTTTTATTTATGGAGTTCACCATTTCGGAGTTACCAGGGTGATCTGAAAAGTTTCCAACCTCAACATGAACATGGCAGCACTCGTAAATAAAAGCTAATGCATATCGTTGTTCATCTGTTGACAGTTACTCACCAAAGTTTCAGCCATTTTGGACGCTCAGTTGTTATGTCACAGGTGTTTAAGTGAGTTTATGTGAATGTTTTTATGAAAATGAACAAAATCGAATATCGAGCTGTCACTAAATATTTGTTTTTGAAGGGCAATACGGCTATGCAAATCAAAGATGAGTTGTATTCTGCACCATCATTTACCACAGTGAAATTTTAAGCAGCTGAATTCAAACGTGGCAGTAAGAGCTTGGGAGACGATGAAAGTTCAGGACGTCCAAAACTGCACCTGCCGACGAAAACATCGCCAAAGTCCACCAAATGGTGCTAGACGACCGCCGAATTAAAGTGAGAGATATAGCAGAGGCTATGAACATATCAAAAGAACGTGTTTGTCGTATATTAAATCAACATTTAGACACGAGAAAACTGTACGAGCGTTGGGTGCCGCGTTTGCTCACGTTAGACCAAAAACGTGTTCGAATGAACATTTCCAACGCTTTATTGCGGCAGATTAGGCGCTATAAATCCGGATTTTGGCGCCGGTTAATTACTGTAGATGAAACTTGGATACACCGTTACACGCTCGAAACAAAAATACAGTTCAAACTGTGGACTGAAAAGGCCGAACTGGCGCCAAAGTAAAGAAGCAAAAACTGTTTTTGGGGTGAGGGGGCTGGGAAAGTGGTAGCGATTTTTTTGGCGGGGTATAGTCATTTATTTATTTTAATCGATAATCTTCAAAAAGGAAAAACCATTACAGGAGCATACTATGCATTATTACTTGAAAAATTGAAGGCAGAACTTGCGGAAAAACGGCCACATTTGCAGAAAAAGGAAATCCTGTTTCACCAAGACAACGCATCGTCTCACACCTCAGCGGTTGCAATGGCGAAAATCCACAAATTACGGTTTGAACTGCTTGACCATCCGCCTTACTCACCAGATCTAGCCTCAAGAGACTTCTTTTTGTTCCCTCATTTGAAAATTGTGGTTGGAGGACAGAGATTTTCGTCATATGAAGAGGCAATCGCCTTCATGAACAATTATTTTGCAGAGAAAATCGCTGAGTACTATTTGGACGGGTTACAGAAATGTGAGCATCGCTGGGAGATGTGTGTAGAGTAACAAGGAGAGTATGCTAAAAAATATAAAATAATAGAACTTCTGAAAAAACGTCTTGTATCTTTATTAGGTCGGAAACTTTTCAGACCACCTATGTATTCCTTGTGACCTATGACCTTCCAAATGATTATAGTTTAATCAAATGGAAATACGTTCATTTTTTATTTATTTTGGCTGTGCAAAGAGGACGAATTTTCAATGCCATTGCATAAACCGGCTTTAAAGGATCTGGTTATCTCTTAAAGTCTACTATATTCTGATATTTCCCTGAACAATTTTTGGAAAATTTACCTCATAAACGTGCACTACAGAGAGGAATGAGCGTAATGTTTTGTATAGGTAAAAGTAGGAAAAGTCATGTGAGCGTAACAGGTGAGATTTTTATTTGCACTTAGCGTATTTACGCGAATCTTATGCGCATTCCATATTTGAAGCTTAAAATTGTGAAAAAAGGGTTTCTATCGTACGTAATGAGCATCAGTGACGGAATATTAGATATTTTATTTGAATTTATTTTGTGCAACATTGAATTTTCTATAGTGTTCAATTTCTAATCGTCTTTTCACCTGACTTGTTTCCCGAGAATATCAAGGATATATGAATTTATGTAGTGTAGGGCGGGGCTATTCCGCTCACGGGGCTTTTCCGCCCGAAATAAGCAAATTGGTTTATTGCCCAACATTCATGTGCAGCGATGACTTCCCTGCTAGTTCCTTGACAAGCTTGGTGTTTGTGCGACGTTTCTATGAATGTGCTTGAGGTTGTGGCCTGCTGTTTTAACAGTATTAACAGAAGAAGATTACAAGGTAAGTAATTTATGTTGCTTTTTTGTCTTGAATAAGAAATACCGTTTGTAACGTAGGGTCCAGTGTCTACAGATAGAGAGATTTTCGATTGAAAATCTGTGTCAGTGTAGGCTACAGTTTGGGTTACGTCCATCATAGCAGATGGCGCGTTTCTTTTATCATAGCTCTCACATGGCGCGCAATTTTAAAAGTTCAACATTTGGCGCTATTCCGCCCAAGCAAAGATGGGTTATTCCCGCCCGGTTATAATATCAATTTTTTGTACTCTTAGGAGGAGGAGTGTACAAATCAGTTGGTCATCCTACAGTGTTCAGTTTGGAGGAGGATAAAGATTTGGTTCCCAGGTTAAAATACTTGGCAGCTAGAGGCCCCGGATGTACACCGGAGTAGAAAGAAAAAAAGCGTAGACCTATTGTAAAACTAAACTGTGGGAATAGTGAGTCAAGTGATGACTTGGTTCCAGTGATGAGGAAGATGTTCCATGTGGATTTTGTGGGTTAAAGTACTTACTCCATCCTTAAGTCATATCGGATGATGAATGAAACATCTGAAATTATGCTCAGTTGAGTCCGGTGTCTATGGAGCCTAGAGTTACCCGACTTTCGTCTTTCAGGGTAAAGGAAAACCCCGGAGAAAGCCTTATACAGATAACTCACCCTGACTGAGATTTGAACTCTGGACCTCGTGAACGTGAGACGGACACGCTATCATTCACGCTTACCGAGACGGACATGTGTGTGTTTATTTATTTATTTATTTATTTATTTATTTATTTATTTATTTATTTGTTTAATGTACGTCCTCCAACGTTAAGTCATATCGGACGATGAATGAAAGGGGAGAAGTGATGCAGCAATGAGTCAGGGGTCCATGGAGCTTAGAGTTACCTGATATTCGTATATCAGAATAAGGGAAAACCTCGGAAAGAACCCTATCCAGATAACTCACCCAAACCTAGATTGCCCGCCTCGGTAGCGTAGATGGTAGCGTGTCTGCCTCACGTTCAAGAGGTGACGAGTTCGAATCTCGGTCAGGGTGAGTTACCTGGATAAGGTTTTTCCGGGGTTTTCCCTTATCCTATAAGACGAATATAAGGTAACTCTAAGCTCCATGAATCCTGGGTCCATTTGAGCATCATTTCACCCATTTCATTCATCGTCAAATATGACTCACAAAGTTAAAGTACGTAAATTACAACAAAATGATAGGATTATTCATAGACAAACATTTGAAATGAGATAAACATATAGACAAATCATGTAATATAATATGTTCAGGATTGTTTATAATGCAAAGAATGTCAAATTTAAAAACTATAGAACTTCAAAAGACAATTTATTACGGTCAAATCTACGCACATAACATGGAATAAATAAAATGGGGTCACAGTGCAATGAAAAATACAAAAAGAATATTTACACTACATAAACGAGGAATTAGACTAATTTTAAGTCTAAATAGAGGGAATGGTGCAAAGAAGGTTTTAAAGCTTTAAGGGCACTGGGAGGTTATTTTTGCCCAGACAAGGCTAATTTTTACCAATATTAAAATTTGAATATATAGAAAACTAAACATTATCAGAAATTGAAATTCGGTATAATTACTATAAAAGGATGTGTGCATTTAACTACTGTATAACATTTAAATTACGCTCATATAGGTCCATGCAAAAGGGGCATAAATCACACCGTGTGTCCTGAAAAAAATATTGCACCCTATATTTAAAGTGCACTTTACTTGTAGAAATTTAAAGCCACATGCACCAAGTTTTATCCTAAATAACCTAAGCTACAGTTTTATAATATCAGCTACATGAAAATCACATATACCTTATACTATGCACATTAAAAGTTAATTAGTTTTGAGTAAACAAAAATATAATATTTTCAAGGACTGAATATTTGTTTTCATCCACTTTATAAATCACATGAATATAAATGTTAGCTGAATGTGTTCAAGGAACATTGACAAATAACCACTACAAATTTTGTGTCAATATATTTTATTGTTTTTGAGAAACATGAACCTAAAGTATGAAAGTTTTGGGAAACCACGATCAAAGATTAAGCACCATTCTCAGGAAGTGGGCGTGTCATTATGCCGCCATGTTTAAATTGACGAATTAAAGGACTTTAATACCAGCTGACAACCTATATATACATATAATTTTAAAGCTGAATAATAATATAATTTTTTAGCATTAAAATGGGTTTTTTGAAACCTATCGACGTCCCAGTGCCCTTAAACATACTCACGCTATACTGCTTCTACATATATGAAACAATAATGTACATAACAATAAAAATTCCATCACAGAAATAAATCAACAAAAACATGACCATAATCCACGAAGTAAAGGTAATTTTTAAAAGCCTAATTTTATGTGCAAAGGTGGTAAAAGAACGTTTTTGGGGTCCACAAGATACTCACGGATTACATTTTCCATTCCTGGCACGAAACTGCCTCTCTGCTTCCAATGATTTTTTGTCCAGTGTCCGAACAACAAAATAGCTACAGATATGGCAAGATATATCAGGGTTATTTTTACACTTTCTAGAAGACAACTATAGATGGAGCTCAACTTGCAGAGATTGGATTCTTATCTGTTACAGTTACATTGTTATACTGTTGTGAAACACTTTAATTTCAACAATGAAATCAGTATTGTTTCTTCGTTTACTGGTTTCTTTTCAGTTCCTTACAATAAATTTATGTAGGGAACTACATTAAAACATTTTAGGTATTACTACTACTTGTGCAAAAATGGTACGTGGTAGAAACAAACTGATTACAGTTTGGAATTAGCACATCGAATTTAGTAAGGCAGACCTATTTTAGATGAAACCGCAGAATCATGCATAACGGTGTTATCTGAGCATGTTAAAAATATAAAATACATTAACCGATTTAAAATGGAACTAAAAGAGTTTTGCATAATATATTTCTATTTGCTTGAGGCCTGCGTCACGATCAAGAGGTCCCGAGTTGGAATCTCGGTCAGGGTGAGTTACCTGGAGAAGCTTATTTCCGGGGTTTTCGCTTATCCTTCAAGATGCACGTCACGTAACTCTAAGCTTCATGGACCCTGGACTTATTTGAGCATCATTTCATCCAATTCATTCACCGCCCCATATGACAACGTAAAGTTACAACATATATATTAATATGTGCTATCATTTTAACAGACGTGTCCAACATGTATTGTGTTGTAAAAGGATGGAAATAAATACAAATACAAATTCCCTTCTTACCCTCTCGATACACGAAACATATAAAATTATAAACCAACGTTCGAGTTTACCTCACCACAGTAAAAACATGCACATTTATATGTATTAGCCAACTTTAGGAACAAAGTTAATTTTCTCTCAATACACATTTACTACATTGTTGCGTCTTAACTGACATGAGCATTATTTAAAAAATGTATTAACGACTCTGTCAATTCAGATGAATGTATCACTAGTGCAGCATTCTTTCTTCGGGATAATAATGAGTAGAGCATTCAATACACAAACACAGTTATATCCTAACAATTGATTATAATGAGAAACCGCCAGAATTTAAATTTGCTTATGAAGGTTTATCGTTGAAATAACGGTGGTTCACAAATTGCAAATCTTTCTTAAATAAAGGAAGATATAGGAAAAAGATGATAACATTCTTTCTGTTGGGTAGGTTAGTCATGTTGAAAGTTCCATAATTGTATGAGGTACTGAATGACCCTCAAGCTTGTAACGGTATTTCTAGGCCCATATAGGTACTACCCAATTTTCGATTCAGACTTACCAACATTATTGCGTTATAATCTACAATTATTTCTCAACTTTATTCCTTTTTTATCAATACTTTCCCTGTTTATTGTATTTTAAACCATTACCCCAATAATTTTATTACTGTTTTATTATTTTTATCGTTACGAAAGGTTAACTTAACCTTTAAATCATCATGTGAATACAGAAACCGGATGTTAGCAGCAGTAGCGCCATTCAGCGGTCTTTTTCAGTAACTAACAAATCTCCTGATTCCATCTTGAATTTAGGACATTTTGTCACAGCTATATACAATTTAAATACAAGGTTATGTAAAATATATTGAATCCCCCACATTTATTTATATATGAGGTGAAACATTATTATATGTATTTAATGTCTACATCCAATATGTTGCAGATATTTGAGTGATGGCTGCACAATAAAGTATTCTGCTGTACCATACGCTGATTTCAGGATAGCACAAATTCATGAACCCAATAATCTGATATCTAACGTATTTAAATGAAATGAACAACGTTGTGAGTCAAGAGATCAAGACAAACAAACATACGTATTTATTGCTACACCAGATGAGTTAACAAAAATATTGTAAATGCGTTCATGTAAACTTTATACATTGTGTGTACGAATGATAATTTAAATATTGTGAACGAGTGTGGCATGAATGCTTCGTTAAACGCGCAGTTGGGTTAACGTAGATATTGTCGGAACTAGCTGGGCGTATTTTTATCATATTCTTGTTCATTTTTAAAACTTTTGTATTTTTGGTTGTTTTCAATTTATTATAGAGTTAGAATGCGCGGATATATTGCGTTCCGCTCTTTTGTTTTGAGAGAAGATGTTTTATCGCCCTGGCGACCTGACCGGTCACCACGGCAATAAACATTTTAATAATGGATTTTGGTTTTGATATCGCGATTTTGTCCACTTCTCGTTTGGACTAAGACACGAGCAGAAGGATATTTCGACGCTCAGCAAAACGACGCCAATTAGCGTCTTCTAGGGTTTTCATTAATCAATTATTTGGTTTTCTTTTCAGAAGTGTTAATGGAGGGTATTTGTCTCGTTAATATTTCTTTAATTTTAAGCTATTTCATCCGTATAGGAAGTTTGAGTGAATCTACTGATACATATGTTTATGTCGTCTGAATGTTTATGGTCATCTTATTCCTTGCATCTAAAGGAATAAATATCCACAATTGAAAAGATTTTCACATCTACTTATTTCTACTGTTAAGAAGTAATTCCTGATTCATTGTCATCTTGCCTTACCCCCTGAGGGCATTTATATTTCTTCTCTATCTAGCTAGCCGCAGCAGAGATCTGGAAACTTCTGCAGTGTGGAAGTAGCTAATACCAGAACTTCGATACACACACAATATACATTTTGTCACACTTTACAACATTTTCATTTTTCCACGAAGGCGATAGCCATTACATTTTGTTGCAATGAATGTGAACAACTCTTAGGGGCAATTCTTAGTGGATCCAAAACTTAGCGCCTCAAGCTTTACTCCCGATAGAACACAACAAACATACTAGAAATTTTATTACGTGAATATTTACATATACTAAATCTGTTGCAATTACATTAAAGAAGTTGTTAAGTCATTTAGTTTAATTTACACGTTATAAAACGTTTTCATTTATTAGGTCCTTTTAGTTAAAAAATTCGAAAAGTAATTAAGTGAACTTAACTGCTCATAACCTTATCACAACTTGTATAACGATAAAAGTTCGATATAACTCCAAAACTGATAGTATTTGAACAGAATTGTTAAAACAGCTGTGAGAAATCTACAAATAGGATATTAAAACGGTTAAAGGTTAAACTGCAGATTATATATATTTGTACTAAACATGTATAATTTACAAGATCTTACCTAATAAAAAAGTCGAACCTAAGCACCACAAACACTTCCGCTTCCCAAAGCTGCCAGGGCTCGATTGACAATTCTCTCCCCACTCCTAGCCAAGAAGGCTATGCATTATTACCAACT
Source organism: Mantis religiosa (assembly GCA_030765055.1). Taxonomy (NCBI): domain Eukaryota; kingdom Metazoa; phylum Arthropoda; class Insecta; order Mantodea; family Mantidae; genus Mantis; species Mantis religiosa. The sequence continues at coordinate 118,330 of JAUKNK010000191.1, forward strand.
GTTACCGATAAAAAACATTCCCTGCGTTGTAACTTCTTCACAGGCACGATTATTATTTAGATAATTTATTAACGGCTCTGTTAATTCAGACAATTAAATCAGCGGCAGCAGTGTACTGGAATTTTGACGCGCAACAGTTCATAAATTCTTTCCATTGATAGTCCCTATTTTTTTCGATTTGAAGAGCAGGAGGGCGCCATCAACAAGTTCAGGCTCGAGTATCGAGCTGTGATTAAATATTTGTTTTTGTAAGACAATACGCCTACGCAAATCAAAGATGAGTTGGATACTGCGTTTGGGGACTCAGCACCATCATTTACCACAGTGAAATTTTGAGCAGCTGAATTTAAACGTGGCCGTAAGAGCTTGGGAGACGATGAACGTTCGGAACGTCCAAAAACTGCACCTGCCGAAGAAAACATCGCCAAAGTCCACCAAATTGTGCTAGACGACCGTCGAATTAAAGTGAGAGATGCAGCAGAGGCTGTGAACATTTCAAAAGAACGGGTTTGTCACACATTAAATGAACATTTAGACATGAGAAAGCTGTCCGCGCGTTGGGTGCCGCGTTTGCTCACGTTAGACCAAAAACGTGTTCGAATGAACATTTCCAGAGCTCTGTTGGCGCAGCTTAGGCGAAATAAATCCCAATGTTGGCGCCGACGGGCGTGTGTGTGTTATTTATTTATATGTTTATTGTATGCCCTCCATCGTTAAGTCATATCCGACGGTGAATGAAATAGATGAAATTATGCTCACATGAGTCTGGTGTCCATGGAGCCTAGAGTTACCTGACTTTCGTCTTTCAGGATAAATGAAAAACCCGTAAAAAGCCTTATCCAAGTAACTTACCCTGACCCAGATTTGAACTCGGGACCTCTTGAACATGAGGCAGACACACTACCATTCACGCTTACCGAGATGGGCATGTGTGTGTTTATTCATTTATTTGCTTAATGTACGTCCTCCATCCTTAAGTCATACCGGACGATGAATAAAATGGGTGAAATGATGCTCAAGTGAGTCCGGTGTCCATGGAGCCTAGAGTTACCCGACCTTCGTCTTTCAGGATAAAGGAAAAACCCAGGATAAGCCTTATCCAGGTAACTCAGCCTGACTAAGATTCGAAATCGGGAGCTCTTGAACGTGAGGTAGACACACTACTATTCACGCTACCGAGGCGGGCATGTGTGTGTGTGTGTGTGTGTGTGTGTGTGTGTGTGTGTGTGTGTGTGTGTGTGTGTGTGTGTGCGCGCGAGTGAACTCCAAACCTCAAAAATGAAATGCTGCGTAAATATCACGTTCGTACTGTTGCGAACCCGTTATCTACGATAGCGCGGCTTGTGTACACAAACAACCGGCAAATAAAGCTAGCGGAGGTAAAGGACTTGCCGGCGCAGATTAAGTTACGCTTCTGGAAGGTTTGGATTTCGTCATTCGATGTCTTGTTATTCCAGAAACATCTAGTGATTGTACGGAAAGGTCGGCTTCTGGTTTCTTCCAGAAATCTCTCGAATTTATGAATGATATGTACATATATAAGAGAGATTGTGACACGCCAGCGGACAGTTGTAAAACATGAGGAGTCGGAAGTAGTAAACAGCTGTAGTCTTGTTGTAACGAGAGCTGATCAGAACGCTGACCTTGGTAGATTCTGTTGTGTACGTGACATAATGTTGTTACGTGAGAATTGAACAGTGTATTTCTACGGAAATAAAGAACATTTGAAATATCTGCAACTCGGACCCAAAAAGTCACAGTATTTATGGTACCCCAGAGTAGGAGTTTTGCAAAATAGAGTATGTTCTACTAAAATCAGAATTTCACGTAAAATGCCCTCAGGAAGAATAGGTACTTATCAATATGACGTTATAGATTTTGCATCCTGCCATTTTTCAAGTTCCATCACAACATTTAAAGAAGCGGTGAGTAGAGCTCTAAGGCTTCTCGAATGAAGTTTGAATATTTGGATGGAATGCAATACTTACTAGGTATGTATGTAGTGCAGAAGGTAACCTAACTTTCCTTCATAAATAGATATGTACAGTTCATAACTGTAGCTCTTTACACAAAAGAAAATTAATTTAAGAAAATTTACCAATCTTTTGGTTCCCAAATTTAAGAAAAGAAAGAAGGTATTTCTACTGGACTGGAGTAAATAAATTACATAAAATTAAATCTGAATATTCTAACTTTGTGGGTTCGTAGAATTAAAAGTCCAGTTTGCAGAAATTCCAAAATGCTCTTTATTTCCGTAGAGACACACTTTGGTTAACCCTTACCTTAGCAGAATTACATAACATACGCAAATAACAAAAATCAAGGTCGTCGACCGCAAACAAAAGAGTTCACTTTCAAAACAAAGCTGCATGCTGACGATTCTCAAATTCCGATTATGACTCTCTCTACTGGCGAGTCGCGGGTTCTTTGTATACCTCTACTCATATTTCTAGAAACAAATCGAATGTTCTGTAACAAACAAGAAATCGAAGCTTCCAGTCAGCTATCTGTCTCTTTATGTTTTGCCATGTAATGTACTCACATTTATCTATTCGTTTTTAAATCTCCAAACAGCATATACAAATAATATTCATACACTTTTTTTCAGATACTACCATTACAATTAAGAAAAATTAACGAAAATTAATAAATACAAAATGCATTAAGGACAGATGCAGCACGCATTTGTGTGAAAAACTAGGGAACTCGGGACATCAGGGTGGCAACAGTAGAAGGCTGTACGCATGCGCAATAACTGATTAAAACAACTAACCGAGGAATTAGGCAAAAAGCTGCATATACACCAGAAACTCCCTTTATTCAAAGGATATGAAATAAATTCAGATCAGAATTGGAGAAATATATTGGAAACACAGAGTTGTGTTGTATATGTGATCAAGTATACAATGGGGAAAATGTAAAAGACAATGGGGAAACTGGCAATAAGTATTATCGCTTTGCACCAAGCACATCTAGCGATGTAGAACACAGTTTTTCACCTATAACGAATGTCTTACTGCAAATCGTGAAAGATTCACCTTCAGTAACTTCAAGATACGCATAGTGATTCACTGCAATTGGTGCACGCACAGGAGCAAGTAACAACAAAAATGTAGGTACACCTTATGGAGGTTTGTATCACTAAAGATGCAAAAATGCATAGCATGCATATTAAGATATATTAATGCATTGTATATTAAAATGATAATCGTGTTCATGCTATACCAAAATTGTTTTTAAATGTTGTAAAAATAAATACTGAATACAATATATTCGTGTGGTGTACATTGCTTGCACCATATGTATTGCTCAAGGTAATAGGAAATATACCAGGTGAGTCTTCTGCCCCTATTTATTGTGATCTATGCAGTATGTGAAAACATTGACCCTTTAAGCATAAAAACCGATATTGCAGCTCTGTCGTTATATTTGGTACTCTACTCACGCAGCGTTAATACTTACAGCCCTGAATGAGGACCAAGAAGTTGCAAAAATTTTAAATACAGTTTCTCATGCATATAATACTAGCAAGGTGATAAACAAATGCTTTCCTTAAAGGGCACCAGAGAGTACGTGGTAACTGGCGAAGTGGGTCAGCTTGCTGGAAATTGGTGATACAAAGCCTAGGTTCGAAACTACATCAAATAGTTTTTTTTTCTTTCCCTTTCTTCCAATCTTTATTGCCTGTATTTTAGTTACTAATTTGCTTATTGTTGCTATTGGTTCACTTTTGAGCCAAAGACAAAAGAACTACAATCCGATGATTAGAAACCTATAGGGATTTGCTCGCCATATAAGTTGGGCTGAGCTCATCCAACGTCAGGTAGTTGAGGCCCTTGACTTTTAAAGGGAAACCACGGGCTATCTTTATCTTTTATTAAGGACCATCTTTAGCTTGCCCGCCTCGGTAGCGTGTCTGCCTCACGTTCAAGAGGTCACGAGTTCAAATCTCGGTCAGGGTGAGTTACCTGGATAAGGTTTTTTCGGGGTTTCCCGTATCCTCAAAGACGAATGTCGGGTAGCTGTAAGCTCCATGGACCCTGGATTCATTTGAGCATCATTTTACCTATTCCATTCACCGTCCGATATGACATAACGTTGGAGGACGTAAATTTACAACAACAACAACAACAACAAAAAAGATATTCAAGCTCGGGGCCTGTTGAACGTGAGCCAGACACGCTGGCATCTACGCTACCGAGGCGGGCAAGATTACACTGAAAATTCCAACTTCTATAATAATGAATCTATCATTATGAAAATTTAGCCACATAATTATTGTTAGGGTGTCATTTTAAACCTGCATGCTAATTTTCATGTTGCTACACCAAATAATTCATTTTTTGGTGAAAATATTGTAAAATTACTCGCTATATAAAATTTTCTACACGCCAAAAAATTTGAGCTCTTAAGTTGAATTTTTGTTTTTGGCTAGTACAGAGCAAGTTTCAAAGACCAACATTCTTTTTTTTTTTTTTTTTTTTTTTTTTTTTTTTTTTTTTTGTATATTCTTGTAGTATTTGTTCTAAAATATTTTCCATGAGCAGCGGTTATTTTGGAGGATTATGTTTGAAATGATCTCTCTGTGACTTATCTTGAAGCAGGATTATTTGGGATGGTGGTGTTTGCTGACGATCTTGAAGTAATCTAGAAGTTTCTCCTGCAACTCTGGATAATTGGGCGCATGTGTAATTGTTGAGCGATGAGATATTTTTCTTTCCCAGGATCGCGGCAACGGAGCTGATAAAATAGTATTACTATCTTTAAAGAATGAATAATACTTTTCTTGTTCAAAGATGGAAATTTAAATCCTCATAAACAATTTTAAATTCTTTGAAACATTTACAAATATTATTAATGTAGGCTTTCTTAAAACCAACGTTAAATGCCACGTTGAACTATTTTTTTTTCTTGCGCACACGCTACTTATGCATCTTTGATGTACACACAAAATTATTTCTGCACAGACTCGGATAGACAAATACACGTCTTACCCCTAAGATTTTCAGAAAGAGAAAAACAAAATCCTTTTAAAACAATCATGATCCGTTGTTATGGTTATACCATTTCCCACTTTACATCACTTCTTTATTTTATTATAAATACTAATATCTTTGACTATTCCTAACAACATGAAGTTAAAATTTTGAAAATATTAACTTTTTTCTTCCTTAATACCATAGAATTTTCAAAACACCAGCATTAAGAAAAAAAGGGGAATGTAATGTTTCTTATTTACATATCCTGTAAGTTTCACCAAGTTAAAGAAAAACTTTGACACGTGAGGCATTTTGTATACTGGAAAGTGTTAGAAAAAAAGTTTCTAAAAGAATTAACCTTAAAGTAATGATTGTTACTTTTAACGATTGTTAAAGGTGTCTTTAAATTGTCACCTGATGGCCTAAAATGGGCAAATGATAAAAGTAGCACGCCATCAATTACAACACACCCTAAGATACCAAAAAATGACAAAAAAAAAAGAAAGAGAATTCCAAGATTTTCAACATTTTCGGCGAATTGTGTAGCCTTGCCTTAGTAGTGTATGTATATTTATACTAAATATGTATAATTTACAAGAGCTTACCTTAATTGAAATTTAAGCGTACAGTAGAGCCAACGTAGACAATACGACTGTTTGACAAAGACGTTCGCACTCGACTAACCGACTTCTCGTCACATTATCGCCAATTGTTTAGATATTACAGAACAGGCGTGCCTAGAAAGCAAGGGAAAAGACATAAACGACTGCTGTGTAAACCTTATCTTTCTAATAAACAGTGCGTATCGGTTTTATTACTCATCTATTGCAGTAGCAGATATAAAATACCTATACACTACCGGTCTTCTGTCTGATTTTTAAAAGATACGAGGTCATCTGCCTCTTTGCGTGATAGCAAGTTGTGGATGATACAACAATTATAAATACAGGAAACACTATAGAGAACTTGGAAAATGTAACAAATCAGAACACTAACCAAATTATCCTGCAGCTTAAACAAAACAGCCTTTTTATAAACAAAGATAAAACTAGAAATTAATTGTTCTTTCACACTAGCCGTGTGTAGGACGCACTATGAAGGGGTAGAGCAAGAATGAAAAATTCAATGTCATAGCCGGGATTTGAACCACGGATCTTCTGCTTTCCGTCCAGCCGCTCTAACCATTTGAGCTACTATGGCCAACGTGCCAACATGACATTAAATTCTCCAGTGGTCCGAACTATAAAGCCCGGGCCTTAAAGTACTTACAGCATAGTAAGTCGCCATTAAGGTAGTTATCTCATGTGTTTATGAGAACTCCTAGTGATTTACCGGGAGTAACACGAGTCAGTTGGAGAATTTTTAATGTCAAGTTGGCACGTTGGCCATAGTAGCTCAAATGGTTAGAGCGGCTGGACGTTAACCAGAAGATCTGTGGTTCAGATCCCGGCTATGGCATTGAATTTTTCATTCTGGCTCTACCCTTTCATAGTGCGTCCTACACACGGCTTGTGTGAAAGAACAATTTATTTCCATTAATTGTACCTAATAGTGGTCCGAACTATAAAGCCCGGGCCTTAAAGTACTTACAGAATAGTAAGTCGCCATTAAGGTAGTTATCTCATGTGTTTATGAGAACTCCTAGTGGTTTACCGGGAGAAACACGAGTCAGTTGGAGAATTTTTAATGTCAAGTTGGCACGTTGGCCATAGCAGCTCAAATGGTTAGAGCGGCTGGACGTAAACCAGAAGATCCGTGGTTCAGATCCCGGCTATGGCATTGAATTTTTCATTCTGGCTCTACCCTTTCATAGTGCGTCCTACACACGGCTTGTGTGAAAGAACAATTAATTTCCATTAATTGTACCTAATAGTGGTCCGAACTATAAAGCCCGGGCCTTAAAGTACTTACAGCATAGTAAGTCGCCATTAAGGTAGTTATCTCATGTGTTTATGAGAACCCCTAGTGGTTTACCGGGAGAAACACGAGTCAGTTGGAGAATTTTTAATGTCAAGTTGGCACGTTGGCCATAGCAGCTCAAATGGTTAGAGCGGCTGGACGTAAACCAGAAGATCCGTGGTTCATATCCCGGCTATGGCATTGAATTTTTCATTCTGGCTCTACCTTTTCATAGTGCGTCCTACACACGGCTTGTGTGAAAGAACAATTAATTTCCATTAATTGTACCTAATAGTGGTCCGAACTATAAAGCCCGGGCCTTAAAGTACTTACAGCATAGTAAGTCGCCATTAAGGTAGTTATCTCATGTGTTTATGAGAACTCCTAGTGGTTTACCGGGAGAAACACGAGTCAGTTGGAGAATTTTTAATGTTAAGTTGGCACGTTGGCCATAGTAGCTCAAATGGTTAGAGCGGCTGGACGTAAACCAGAAGATCCGTGGTTCAAATCCCGGCTATGGCATTGAATTTTTCATTCTGGCTCTACCCTTTCATAGTGCGTCCTACACACGGCTTGTGTGAAAGAACAATTTATTTCCATTAATTGTACCTAATAGTGGTCCGAACTATAAAGCCCGGGCCTTAAAGTACTTACAGCATAGTAAGTCGCCATTAAGGTAGTTATTTCATGTGTTTATGAGAACTCCTAGTGGTTTACCGGGAGAAACACGAGTCAGTTGGAGAATTTAATGTCATGTTGGCACGTTGGCCATAGTAGCTCAAATGGTTAGAGCGCTGGACGGAAACCAGAAGATCCGTGGTTCAAATCCCGGCTATGGCATTGAATTTTTCATTCTGGCTCTACCTTTTCATAGTGCGTCCTACACACGGCTTGTGTGAAAGAACAATTAATTTCCATTAATTGTACCTAATAGTGGTCCGAACTATAAAGCCCGGGCCTTAAAGTACTTACAGCATAGTAAGTCGCCATTAAGGTAGTTATCTCATGTGTTTATGAGAACTCCTAGTGGTTTACCGGGAGAAACACGAGTCAGTTGGAGAATTTAATGTCATGTTGGCACGTTGGCCATAGTAGCTCAAATGGTTAGAGCGCTGGACGGAAACCAGAAGATCCGTGGTTCAAATCCCGGCTATGGCATTGAATTTTTCATTCTGGCTCTACCTTTTCATAGTGCGTCCTACACACGGCTTGTGTGAAAGAACAATTAATTTCCATTAATTGTACCTAATAGTGGTCCGAACTATAAAGCCCGGGCCTTAAAGTACTTACAGCATAGTAAGTCGCCATTAAGGTAGTTATCTCATGTGTTTATGAGAACTCCTAGTGGTTTACCGGGAGAAACACGAGTCAGTTGGAGAATTTAATGTCATGTTGGCACGTTGGCCATAGTAGCTCAAATGGTTAGAGCGCTGGACGGAAACCAGAAGATCCGTGGTTCAAATCCCGGCTATGGCATTGAATTTTTCATTCTGGCTCTACCTTTTCATAGTGCGTCCTACACACGGCTTGTGTGAAAGAACAATTTATTTCCATTAATTGTACCTAATAGTGGTCCGAACTATAAAGCCCGGGCCTTAAAGTACTTACAGCATAGTAAGTCGCCATTAAGGTAGTTATCTCAAGTGTTTATGAGAACTCCTAGTGGTTTACCGGGAGAAACACGAGTCAGTTGGAGAATTTTTAATGTCGAGTTGGCACGTTGGCCATAGTAGCTCAAATGGTTAGAGCGGCTGGACGTAAACCAGAAGATCCGTGGTTCAGATCCCGGCTATGGCATTGAATTTTTCATTCTGGCTCTACCCTTTCATGGTGCGTCCTACACACGGCTTGTGTGAAAGAACAATTTATTTCCATTAATTGTACCTAATAGTGGTCCGAACTATAAAGCCCGGGCCTTAAAGTACTTACAGCATAGTAAGTCGCCATTAAGGTAGTTATCTCATGTGTTTATGAGAACTCCTAGTGGTTTACCGGGAGAAACACGAGTCAGTTGGAGAATTTAATGTCATGTTGGCACGTTGGCCATAGTAGCTCAAATGGTTAGAGCGCTGGACGGAAACCAGAAGATCCGTGGTTCAAATCCCGGCTATGGCATTGAATTTTTCATTCTGGCTCTACCTTTTCATAGTGCGTCCTACACACGGCTTGTGTGAAAGAACAATTAATTTCCATTAATTGTACCTAATAGTGGTCCGAACTATAAAGCCCGGGCCTTAAAGTACTTACAGCATAGTAAGTCGCCATTAAGGTAGTTATCTCATGTGTTTATGAGAACTCCTAGTGGTTTACCGGGAGAAACACGAGTCAGTTGGAGAATTTAATGTCATGTTGGCACGTTGGCCATAGTAGCTCAAATGGTTAGAGCGCTGGACGGAAACCAGAAGATCCGTGGTTCAAATCCCGGCTATGGCATTGAATTTTTCATTCTGGCTCTACCTTTTCATAGTGCGTCCTACACACGGCTTGTGTGAAAGAACAATTAATTTCCATTAATTGTACCTAATAGTGGTCCGAACTATAAAGCCCGGGCCTTAAAGTACTTACAGCATAGTAAGTCGCCATTAAGGTAGTTATCTCATGTGTTTATGAGAACTCCTAGTGGTTTACCGGGAGAAACACGAGTCAGTTGGAGAATTTAATGTCATGTTGGCACGTTGGCCATAGTAGCTCAAATGGTTAGAGCGCTGGACGGAAACCAGAAGATCCGTGGTTCAAATCCCGGCTATGGCATTGAATTTTTCATTCTGGCTCTACCTTTTCATAGTGCGTCCTACACACGGCTTGTGTGAAAGAACAATTTATTTCCATTAATTGTACCTAATAGTGGTCCGAACTATAAAGCCCGGGCCTTAAAGTACTTACAGCATAGTAAGTCGCCATTAAGGTAGTTATCTCAAGTGTTTATGAGAACTCCTAGTGGTTTACCGGGAGAAACACGAGTCAGTTGGAGAATTTTTAATGTCGAGTTGGCACGTTGGCCATAGTAGCTCAAATGGTTAGAGCGGCTGGACGTAAACCAGAAGATCCGTGGTTCAGATCCCGGCTATGGCATTGAATTTTTCATTCTGGCTCTACCCTTTCATGGTGCGTCCTACACACGGCTTGTGTGAAAGAACAATTTATTTCCATTAATTGTACCTAATAGTGGTCCGAACTATAAAGCCCGGGCCTTAAAGTACTTACAGCATAGTAAGTCGCCATTAAGGTAGTTATCTCATGTGTTTATGAGAACTCCTAGTGGTTTACCGGGAGAAACACGAGTCAGTTGGAGAATTTAATGTCATGTTGGCACGTTGGCCATAGTAGCTCAAATGGTTAGAGCGCTGGACGGAAACCAGAAGATCCGTGGTTCAAATCCCGGCTATGGCATTGAATTTTTCATTCTGGCTCTACCTTTTCATAGTGCGTCCTACACACGGCTTGTGTGAAAGAACAATTAATTTCCATTAATTGTACCTAATAGTGGTCCGAACTATAAAGCCCGGGCCTTAAAGTACTTACAGCATAGTAAGTCGCCATTAAGGTAGTTATCTCATGTGTTTATGAGAACTCCTAGTGGTTTACCGGGAGAAACACGAGTCAGTTGGAGAATTTTTAATGTCAAGTTGGCACGTTGGCCATAGTAGCTCAAATGGTTTGCGCGGCTGGACGTAAACCAGAAAATCCGTGGTTCAAATCCCGGCTATGGCATTGAATTTTTCATTCTGGCTCTACCCTTTCATAGTGCGTCCTACACACGGCTTGTGTGAAAGAACAATTTATTTCCATTAATTGTACCTAATAGTGGTCCGAACTATAAAGCCCGGGCCTTAAAGTACTTACAGCATAGTAAGTCGCCATTAAGGTAGTTATCTCATGTGTTTATGAGAACTCCTAGTGGTTTACCGGGAGAAACACGAGTCAGTTGGAGAATTTAATGTCATGTTGGCACGTTGGCCATAGTAGCTCAAATGGTTAGAGCGCTGGACGGAAACCAGAAGATCCGTGGTTCAAATCCCGGCTATGGCATTGAATTTTTCATTCTGGCTCTACCTTTTCATAGTGCATCCTACACACGGCATGTGTGAAAGAACAATTAATTTCCATTAATTGTACCTAATTGTGGACCGAACTATAAAGCCCGGGCCTTAAAGTACTTACAGCATAGTAAGTCGCCATTAAGGTAGTTATCTCATGTGTTTATGAGAACTCCTAGTGGTTTACCGGGAGAAACACGAGTCAGTTGGAGAATTTAATGTCATGTTGGCACGTTGGCCATAGTAGCTCAAATGGTTAGAGCGCTGGACGGAAACCAGAAGATCCGTGGTTCAAATCCCGGCTATGGCATTGAATTTTTCATTCTGGCTCTACCTTTTCATAGTGCGTCCTACACACGGCTTGTGTGAAACAACAATTTATTTCTATTAATTGTACCTAATAGTGGTCCGAACTATAAAGCCCGGGCCTTAAAGTACTTACAGCATAGTAAGTCGTCATTAAGGTAGTTATCCCATGTGTTTATGAGAACTCCTAGTGGTTTACCGGGAGAAACACGAGTCAGTTGGAGAATTTTTAATGTCAAGTTGGCACGTTGGCCATTGCAGCTCAAATGGTTAGAGCGGCTGGACGTAAACCAGAAGATCCGTGGTTCAAATCCCGGCTATGGCATTGAATTTTTCATTCTGGCTCTACCCTTTCATAGTGCGTCCTACACACGGCTTGTGTGAAAGAACAATTAATTTCCATTAATTGTACCTAATAGTGGTCCGAACTATAAAGCCCGGGCCTTAAAGTACTTACAGAATAGTAAGTCGCCATTAAGGTAGTTATCTCATGTGTTTATGAGAACTCCTAGTGGTTTACCGGGAGAAACACGAGTCAGTTGGAGAATTTTTAATGTTAAGTTGGCACGTTGGCCATAGTAGCTCAAATGGTTAGAGCGGCTGGACGTAAACCAGAATATCCGTGGTTCAAATCCCGGCTATGGCATTGAATTTTTCATTCTGGCTCTACCTTTTCATAGTGCAATATTTTTATTTTAATGATAAACTCTCAGGTTGTGGAAACTATGCACGCATTCTTTTCATTTGAAAAAAAAAAAAAGCAATTTATATAGCCAACAAAATAATTTCCATATTTTGTCACAACCACACAGCCAAGCAAGCTCGTTATACCAAGAGCTACTAATAAGCCTTTCGAAACCCACGTGTAATTTAGTTTTTAAAGGTTAAAGATCTGGAGTTGGCCTTCCTGTTAAAAAAAAAAAAAAAGAAAACCGCGAACTCAAAGACCAATTTAAAAAGTTTTCAATCACATGAATAGTCAATTTTACCAGTAAACTCTGATGTCATCTTTCTTTTTGTACTTTTATCATTCGATCATTCACCATACTGCTGCTACACGTGAAGTATTAACACTAAAACTCAAGGTTTATTTATTTATTTTCATCCTTTTATAACACAATACATGTTTATTGGATACGTCAGTTAAATTTATATTAACTATTAAAAAATATGCAATATACACAATTATATAACTTTTCACATTAATGATGATGATGATGATGATGATGATGATGATGATAATAATAATAATAATAATAATAATAATAATAATAATAATAATAATAATAATAATAATAATAATAATAGTAATAATAATAATAATAATAATAATAATAATAATAATAATAATAATAATAATAATAATAATAATAATAATATAAATAATAATATAAATAATAATAATAATAATAATAATAATAATAATAATAATAATAATAATAATAATAATAATAATAATAATAATAATAATAATAATAATAATAATAATAATAATAATAATAATAATAATAATAATAATAATAATAATAATAATAATAATAATAATAATAATAATAATAATAATAATAATAATAATAATAATAATAATAATAATAATAATAATAATAATAATAATAATAATAATAATAATAATAATAATAATAATAATAATAATAATAATAATAATAATAATAATAATAATAATAATAATAATAATAATAATAATAATAATAATAATAATAATAATAATAATAATAATAATAATAATAATAATAATAATAATAATAATAATAATAATAATAATAATAATAATAATAATAATAATAATAATAATAATAATAATAATAATAATAATAATAATAATAATAATAATAATAATAATAATAATAATAATAATAATAATAATAATAATAATAATAATAATAATAATAATAATAATAATAATAATAATAATAATAATAATAATAATAATAATAATAATAATAATAATAATAATAATACATTTCTATGTAGTTACTTTACATATGATAGTTACATAGTAACATTTTAGTTTACACACCATTCTACAACAATAATTATTACTATCTATTTAGATATTCCTCAAGTGAATAGAAAGAAGATGTTATGCAGAAATCTTTTAGTTCCCTCTTAAATCGGTTTATTTCTTTTATACTTGTAATATATTCAGGTAATTTATTGCAAAGCTCGGTTGCCGCTGCTGTAGGTTTCCTATTGTATAGTTGTAACGCCTGTGCCTGTATATGGTAATTATTTTTTCTTCGTGTGTTATGGTCATGAATTTGTTGATTTGTTTCTGTAATGGAATTTTTATTTTTATGTATATTATTGTTTCGTATATGTACAGGGAGTAAAGCGTGAGTATATTTAATGCTTTAAAACTTTCTTTGCACGATTCTCTGTATTTTAGACCTAAAATTAATCTAATTGCTCGTTTTTGTAGTCTAAATATTCGTTCTATATTTTTCTTTGTACTGCGACCACATACTATTTATTCCATAAGTTATGTGTGGGTAGATTTGACTGTAATGAATTGTCTTTTGAAGTTCTATATTTTCAAATATGAAATTCTTTTCATTATAAATAATCCTGAACATATTTTATTACACAATTTGTCTATATGTTTGTCCCATTTGAGATGTTTGTCTATCACTAACCCTAAAAATGTTGTCGAGTCTACTTCTTTAACTTCTTTATTCTCAATGATAATTATGGAATTTGCGTAATTTCTATTTTGAATGGTTTGGAAACGTTTTATCTGTGTTTATAATATGGCTGTTTTGTTTAATTTGCAGGATAATTTTTTTAGTGTTCTGATTTGTTACATTTTCCAAGTTCTCTATTGTGTTTCCTGTATTTATAATTGTTGTATAATCTGCGTACATTATGACTCTACTTTTTGGAGGATCAGGTATATTATTTATGTACATGTTGCACTGGCAACACTGGTTTAATGCAACCTGAGAAGTCTGGGCTGAGAGAGCAGTGTTTTCATAACGACCATAGAGCTAACTTTCGGGAGACGACCATCTTGGCAAAATGCAACAGTTACTGGGAGCGGAGAATTAAAGAGGCTGGCCATTTTCTCCGAGAGGAGCATGCTTAATAGTTTACACGAAGATTCACCTAGTTACTGTTGTTTCATCCATGATTTTAAACATGTAAGTCCATTCACATACTTTGAATTAAGTGCTGCTTTCGTGTGACGACAATATTTCCTGCATCACTAAACACACGTTCACAGGTAACCGATGTAGCTGGTACACAAAGTAATTTCTTCGCTATGGATGAAAGAGTTAGCAACTGAATAGTATGTGCTTAAGTTCTTCTCGGGAAGCAAGCCAGGTGAAAAGACGATAAGAAATCAACGTTTCGGGAGTGTGCATCTCTACCATCATCAGGATGTTTATTAAATGTTATAACCACAAATGAATCACTGGATATAACACCAATATAAACAAGACAAAACACTATCAAAATTCGCATTACTGAACAAAAGACTGTTTTCAGTAAATTGATTGCCAGGTCATGAGATGGCGTGAGTATAGAAAATTAATTGAATTAAAGAAACGTAACTACTTAACTTGATTATCAAGATGTATTGATATTTGCTTCTTCATTCGACGGATTTCCATTTTAAGACCGGTTTCCAAGATGAGCTGAACTGAAATCCACCATCACGATTAAGCGTGCTCCTCTCGGAGGAAATGACCAAAACCTCCTCAACTCTCCGCTACCAGAAACTATTGCATTTTGCCAAGATGGTCGTCTTCTGAAAGTTGGCTCTATGGTTGTTATCGAAACAATGCTCAGCCAGCTCGAACTTCTCAGGTTGCATTAAACGAATGCTCCGTTCATGTTCGTTTATTCTGGTAGCGATGATCCTTTCGGCTTGACCTATATACGGTGCCCCACATTTGCAGGGAATGCGGTACACTCCCGGAACTTGGAAGTCCAGTTTGTCTTTCACCGGTCTCAACAGATGTTTAATCTTCGGAGGTGGCTTGTGGATGGTCCTGATGTTGTATTTGGCGAGAATTCTACTGATTCTGCCGGATTAATCGTGATGCTAGATTTCAGTTCAGCTCCTCCTGGAAACTGGCCTTAAAATGGAAATGCGTCGACTTAAGAAGAACAGATCAATACAGCTTGATAAGTTAAGTAGTTACGCTTCTTTGACCCAATTAATTTTCTATACTCACGCCATCTCCTGACCTGGCATTTAATTTACTGAAAGCAGTCTTTTGTTCAGTAATGCGAATTGTGATTGTGTTATAACATTTAATAAATATACTGATGATGGGAGAGATGCGCACTCCCAAAACGTCGATTTCTAATCGTCTTTTCGCCTGCCTTGCTTCCCGAGAGATATTTGAGCATATTCGTCGGCAGGAAAGCTTCAGGTCTTATTTTATGAAAATATGCGTTTCCAAAGGATTTTCATGCTAGAAATTCAAATCTGAAATCAGAAATTCGCTATCAGGTACAGTGTTTTAGTTATGCGAAGATATACGTCTAATGTAACTGATAATTTAAAGGTGGCATTTGCTTTGCAGCAGTTGGCAACAATTAATTTTGTTCGTCAATTTACATTTTCAGCTTTTTCCCTTTCTGTTACCAATAGAATTATCTCAATGTGCAAGATATTAGATATGTTTAAAATTGCATCTCAAACTGGCATTTTAACTAGTGG
Source organism: Mantis religiosa (assembly GCA_030765055.1). Classification (NCBI taxonomy): domain Eukaryota; kingdom Metazoa; phylum Arthropoda; class Insecta; order Mantodea; family Mantidae; genus Mantis; species Mantis religiosa. Next base: position 134,241 of record JAUKNK010000191.1, read on the forward strand.
AAACATTTTTTTAATGTGAGTAATGTTGTTATATATTTTAAATATATTACATTTCTAACTGTAGTATACCAAACTGTGAAACTGTCCATATTTCTCTTTTAAAGGAATCTCTTTAACCATAGAAGTGGACAATACAGATTCTAACACGAAGAGGACGTGAAACTGTGAGTTCTTCTTTTACAATGCATTGCCTTTTGTTTCAGTTGCAGCCCACTCTGACTAAAGAGTCCTAAGAAGTTTCGAAAAATATGCTGCAATTAATCAAGTATGCAGACCATAAGTGGAAAATATGTGGCACCTTGAAAATAGTTGCTTTGATATTGGGAATGCAACAAAGCTACACGAAATATGGATGTTTTCTGTGTGAGTGGAACAGTTCAGAAGAAATTCCCCCAATAAAAGAAAACTTTGGCCTCAAAGTAATTGGGAAGTAGGAGGAAAAAAAGTTTACAGAATGAGAAATTGGTAGCCAGTGAAGATGTTCTTCTACCAAGTCTTCACATCAATCTAGGCCTTATTAAACAGTTTGTAAAGGTCATGACAATCTGGACAAGAGTTTATGTACTTCTCAAAAAAAAGTTCTCTCGACCTTCTTGAGCAAAAAATTAGGAAGGAGTGTTTGTGGGCCCCCCAATTAGAGAACTTCCAAAAGACTCACACTTTGAAGAATGGCTTTCAAGGGAAAAAAAACGCCTGGATCTCTTAAGAATATAATATAATAAGAAGGTAACCGAAAACTTTCTGGGAAGAACAAGAGCTGAAAACTATGAACAATTGTTTCAAGAAATTATAAATGCATATAGGGATTTAGAATGTAATATGTCGTTAAAAGTGCATTTCCTAGATTCCGTGGTAAGTCGCCACAGACGGTATATCTCGGATGCGATAGCCCCTAATGGTTTACCGGGGAAAAATACTTGCCAAATGGAGAATTTAATGTCAGGACGGCAAGTTGGCTATGGTAGCTCAATGGCTTAGAGTGACTGGGCGAAAACCAGGAGATCCCTGGTTCAAATCCCGGCCATGGCATTGAATTTTTCATGTTGACAATATCTTTCAAAAACCTTAGCCTATATACGTTCAGGGTGAAGACATGAGTGATTTCCATATATGTATACCTACTTAGTTTCTCAGATGCTACAATTATATGTTTTAATAACAAACAAAAATTAAACATGCATTGAGCATTCATATTTCTGATGTACAACAGTTCCACTGTGTGATACTTCAGTAAAGTGAAAATAAGTTGTTTTTTTGGGGGGTTTCTACTTATACCCCCCGCCTTTTAACTGCAGTGGTTATTTCGGCGGCCGTTCTTCGTTGGTACATATCGAAGATGAAAACGTAGAGTCAGACTGAAAAATTCAATGCCATAGCCGGGATTTGAACCACGGATCTTTTGGTTTCCGTCCAGCCGCTCTAACAATTGAGCTACTGTTGCCAACGTGCCAACATGACATTAAATTCTCCAACTGACTCGTGTTTCTCCCGGCAAACCATTTAGGAGTTCTCATAAACACATGAGACAACTACCTTAATGGCGAATTACAACGTGAGAGTACTTTAAGACCCGGGGTTTATATTTAACCACTATTAGGTCAATTAATGGAAATTAACTGTTCTTTCATACTAGCCGTGTGTATGCTTAAGTGTGGAAACGTAGAGTCAGACTGAAAAATTCAATGCCATAGCCGGGATTTGAACCACGGATCTTCTGGTTTCCGTCCAGCCGCTCTAACCATTGAGCTACTGTGGCCAACCTGCCAACATGACATTAAATTCTCCAACTGACTCATGTTTTTCCCGGTAAACCACTTAGGAGTTCTCATAAACACATGAAACAACTACCTTAATGGCTACTATGGCCAAGAACAATTAATTTCCATTAATTGACCTAATAGTGGTTAACTATAAAGCCCGGGCCTCAAAGTACTTACACGATGTCAGTTGGAGAAGCTACTGTCATATCGGCACATTGGCCATAGTAGCTCAATGGTTAGAGCGGCTGGACGGAAACCAGAAGATGCGTGGTTCAAATCCCGGCTATGGCATTGAATTTTTCAATCTGACTCTACGTTTCCACAATTTAGCCTACACACGGCTAGTGTGAAAGAACAATTAATTTCCATATCGAAGGTGTTAACTCGTATTCGTTGGGTTTTAACCATTAGATCACGCACACATTCGCACTCTCATTCATACTTCCAGACTCCGGGGAAGATGAGGAATTATCTTGGTCGGAGAAAAATCCCCACCCGCACAGCCGGGAATCGAACCCGGGACCCCTAACACGGCAGGCAGGTGCTCTACCGATTAGTTGTTTTACTACGCCTAATGACTGTCATAAATCTATCTTCACAACCCAGTTAACGGAAAATTTGCATCCTTGTTTCTGAAAACCAATAGCAACCCTAATTTTAAAGAAGTGATAAACACATGTTAATTCCAGTTGAAGTTCTCATTTGCCAAAGTTCCGATTTTTATTGTTCTGTTCGGTTTTACGCGCAACTTTCATTCATTCTATCCGTAGATCACGTGAGTAAGTGCGAGGTTAATTTTGTGCATTTTCTTTTTATTGTGCTAGTTTTACATCAGTATGCATTTATCTTTATTTTTGTTATGCAGTATGCTTTAGTCTGCATCAACACTGATCAATTCTCACGTAACAACCTTACGTCACATACACACTACAATCTACCAAGGCCGATGACAATAACAAACCACGTTATGATCAGCTCTCGTTACAACAACACTCTTGTTACACCTTTACAACTGACTGCTGGCGTGTCACAATTGCTTACATATCTCATTCATAAATTCGAGGGCTTTCGAGTACAAACAAGAAACCAACTTTTCTCTGTCAATCACGATATCACTAGAACCTTCCGAACGTGAAATCCTATCTGTGCCGGCAAGTCTTTCACCTCTGTGATACACTATCCGTCTCTTGTATATCGGCGCTATCGTTAGTTGTCGGCTCTTTGTGAACGCTAGCCGCCTATCAGTTCATTTGTCTAAACAAACTGCGCGATCGTAAATAACGGCTCCCGACAATATTTCTGTTTTTATTTTTTTATTTTACGGCCTCCAACGCTAAGTCATATCGGACGGTGAATGAAATCGGTGAAATGATACTCAAACGTGTCCAAGGTCCTTAGAGCTTAGAGTTGCCCGACATTTGTCTTTAAGGATAAGGGAAAACCCCGGAGAAAACCGTATCCAGGTAACTCAACCAGACCGAGATTCGAACTCGGGACCTCTTGAACGTGAGGCAGACACGCTACCATCTACGCTACCAAGGTGGGCTATTTTAACCTATATTAATGTATAATAAATTGACAGTTTATGCACTTTTAACTCACTGTTATTAATAACCCTCCATAAATATGTTTTAAATCTGATATAAATAATGTTAATATTCATCATATAAAAATGAACTCAAATTAAACATTTTTTTTTTCAAAATGCTATAAAATGCTAAATGTAAAATCAAAATGCTAAATATCACTACCCCTAGTAATTACATAAAATCCGGGCTCTGGTGATAACGTTCGTACCCTTTCTAAATTTCCAAATTTAATTTTCTAAAATTAATTATTTCCTTGATTTGATAGCATTAAAGCCATAAAAGTAAATTGTTTCTACTTGTGTTTTTGAAGTGTTAAATCTATGTATATACATTATATCACAGAAGGTTTTCAAAACCTCTAAGGTGTGGCTATGAACTAAATCTCATTAGAAGAGAATGTCATGTCCATTTAGATGGAAATTGTGTAGTTAATTAGTTCATACCAGGTTTTGATTTATGCGAGCGTTCTGTTTTATGGCATGAACTCTTATTTCAACATAGCATTGTCTGAGTAATCAATCTTCGTGTAACATGAGCGAGCGACTATGACATCACTCACATTTATCGTTATCGTCCGAGGATGAAAACAACTGACGATCATATTCCACGCTCCTTTGTCTCTGGAAGGAAACGTTGCACAAGCTTATCTACACGTCTACTCATATTCCAGTTACTGCGTCTTCTGCTAACATACACAAAGTATTAACATTACATTCTATATAAAAAAATCGATAGAGATTTCTACTCAGTTCTCACAAAGTATTTTTTAAAAAATATTCTCTCTGTCCGCGCGCCAGGACACTTCAAGGTTACCCCCTCCGTTGAAAACCCTTAGAAAAAGTATCGCAAATTTGTATTTTCTCAAATATGGCTCCAATAATTTAGATTAAACTGAGCTATACTTAGAACGCTTAAAAGACAGCTAAAACGTATTATCTTCAGTTTATTCGGAATAGTCTTTGGAGTCCTCTTCAATCTAAATTACCGAGCGGGATGGCTCAGACGGTTTCGTCTGTGGCCCGCATTTGGGAGGCCTGGTTTCGATTCCCGTGAACGACCTACCTGACCCATGGGTTTTTTCGGGGGTTTTCCTGGGTCGCGAGGCGAATGCTGGGTAGGTTAAGCGGAGCCAGAACAGCATTCTGGGCTGAAGCTTCCTAAAATGAGTTACTGCCAAAATAATCTTCCCTGATGTTTGTAGAAGCGAATAACGATATGTATTTTCCTGTCCCATCATTTTAAAAGTCCTAAATAGACTCATTTTGAAAAGGCTTCACAGTGTGCCATGCCCCCATTAGCCATTTGTAACTGTTCTCTCCTTGATTATAACCTTATTGAAGCTATATTACAGAGCACACCCTTATTAGGAAAGGAAATACTTGCTTTTTCTATTAATATTCATCTTTGTCTCTGATGTTAATTCTTCCATGCTTTGTTTGGTATGTTTTGAATTACTAGTGCTGTTTTCAAGATGTTGTAAGAAATTGGCATGGGAACCAGTATAAACAGTTTAAGTAATCCCAATTACATAATAAAAGAGTTACAACCCCTAAAATGGAAAAGGTATAGTAACACATGACAATATATTGACCTCGTCAAACACAACCTCAAACATTGGCGACGAATGTGAAGTGGTAATTGATTCTTCAAGGGAAAAAATTGGTTTCTTCATTGTGTAATGGCAGTGATGACAATTTAACTAAAGTAAATAATGATATTAGATCAACAAGCTTTCAGTTAGTAGATATAGAAACTTCGAACAGTGTAAATTTTGTGAAAATGAAAAATGTTTTCATATCAGAGGACACCAAGAAAGGAAAATATATTATTAGCCACATTATCACTGTGTTGCCAAAAGTGTAATAAAGAATATACATTTGAAACGCCCAGAAAGTGGTGCAGAAGTAAATGTAAGGTTTGCTTATGTCTTGAGAAGCATTAGCAAGGGAATTGAGACAGGTAAGATTTTGGCTGCTGTTCTCAATTTACCAGCTCCCCCCTCCCCGTCAAATTTAACAAAATAATTAACAATATCATAGAGCAAGTGACCATGGAGTCTAGGAAGAACAGACGAAGTGGAAAACGAAAGAGGAAGGATGCTGACGATGAAAAACCTGCAAAATGTGGATCTGGGGTAATTCTGAAGTGTAGTTCCAACATAGCAAAACTTTATTTCTGTTTTTCTCTGTATTTTTTTTTTTTAACTTTGGGTTCGCTCAGCTATAAAACTACTGCAGGTACAAGTCTACATTTTATTCTGGAATTAAAGCGACACTTAAACTGTTTTTAAAGGTAATTGTAGAAAGATATGTGAAAATTTGAATTAAAAAATAAATCTTGAATATTTTTGGAAGTAAACTCAAAACATTTATTTAAAGAATCACATATCCTTTATTAAAACTCCAAAATAATATCTACCTTTCTTTAATGAATTGTGAAAGTGTTGTAAAATAACAAGTAAAAGTTTCAAATTGATACGTTTAGTGGTTCTTGAGATAAGCGAATCACGAAACTCTCATTTTAACATTGGTGAGATAGATTGTTCCAGCTCTCCTTATTTACATCCCTCGAATTTCCTCTCCCTTCATTTCATCTCCATTATCATTTCATATCATCTGTCACCTGGTGGTCTATTTCAGGGTAGAAGTGTCGGCGGGTGTCTCGGCGGTGCATGGCAGGATGATATGCTCTGAGATACGATTGACTGTTTTATTAAGGAATCTAATACTGCTTTGGCTCTTAGCAGCTGGTTCGTATACAGAGGCCGACATAAGTATTCGAACGTAAACATGTGTATTATATATATTATTTTAAAGCTACGCAGAGTAAGCATACGTAAATACAAGTGTTACAAAATAAACTTGAGTCTTCCATTAAACATATAAACTCATAAATATCAACTGAAACTAATTTGCATTACAAGGAGAAATAAAAACTGTTACTTTACATCTGGACATAAGTATTCGAACAGAGAACAGCCAGTATTTAGTTATCATCCCCTTTCTTTGAATTACTGCTGATAATCGTTTGGGCATCGTATGTGCTGTTTAGTGACTGCAGAATCCATATTTCTCCACTCTGATTGAAGAAGTTCTTTCAGATGGTGCTTGCTTCTGTTGTGATGCTTCCTCACACGCTGCTCGTGTTCCTTCCAGATGTTCTGTACAGGATTTAAATCTGGAGATTGGGGCGGTGTGTTCATAGTGTGAGAAGTGTTGTACACGATCTAAAGCCTTACAATTTCAGCAGTGTGCTTCGGATCATTGTCCTGCTGGAAGTAATAATCATACCCTAATCCCAGCTTATTTGCACTTTTTTAAGACTGTTTTCAAGAATCCTCTTTTATTCAAATTTGTCCATGATCCCAGCTATGAACACCAGTTCCCCTAAAGCCAGATGAAGCTACACAGTCCTTTTTTGTAATTTACATCTTCTAACGTTAAGTCATATAGGATGGTGAATGAATTGGGTGAAATGATGCACAAAAGAGTCCAGCGTGTATGAAGCTTAGAGTTACTCGACATTCATCTTGAAGGATAAAGGAAACCCCCGGAAAAAACCTTATCCAAGTAACTCACCCTGACCGAGATTCGAACTCGGGACCTCTTGAACGTGAGGCAGGCACGCTACGGGCGATAGTCCTATACCATCACACTACTGCCACCATATTTCACTGTAGTTACCATGTTCTTAGGTTCCCATTCTGTATTTGGCAGTCTCCACATTTTAAGACGTCCATCACTCTTGTATAAGCAGAATTTGCTCTCGTCCGACCAGAGAACCTTATCCCAGAATTCTGTTGGTTTCACCACATACTGTTCAGCAAATTCTATACGCTTTTTCTTATTCACCTTACTAACATATGATTTCTTCCTAGAAACACGGGCATTGTGCCCAGTACTATTTAAACCCCGTTCAACTGTCATGGTGTAAACCACAGTACCAGAATATTGCTCAAAGCATCCTCTAATCTCAGATGCAGTGACCGTCGGATTCTTCTTCGCCATTTTTATTATTTGCCTCCTGTCTCTGGTGGTGAGTTTAGAAGGAGCGCCATTTCGAAGTTTATTTACAACAGTATTTGTCTGTTTGAAGCGTTGAACTATGCAGAGCACTGTAGTTTTGCTTCTGTTAATGGTTTTGGCAATTTCACAGAGAAATTTGTTTTGTTTGAACATATTTATCACGACATTTCTCTCTGTCACCGATGTAGCCTTACCTTTACGTCCCATATTACCTGTCACTTCATAATCGTCTAAATAAATTTTAGCACACTGTCATAGCACAAACACAATTGCTATGTGATAGGGGCGTGTAGGGTACGTCTAACCAAATTAAAATTGAATTTAGAATTTAAGTAAAAGGACTTAAATGTTATTAAGGGACAATTGGGTACGTTCGAATACTTATGTCCTCCACTAAGAGGGGCAATAGAATAAATACAGTAGAGATTGTGTAATAAAAACATGCAAAGTGATATTTTAAATATTGGAAGTCATGCTAAGGATTTTTACGTCCGAAAAAACACCAAGGCCCTCCGCCGGATTTGAACCCGGACCTCAGAAACCAGAGTATTTTTTTCTAACGTTAAATCATATCGAATGGTGAATGAAATGGGAAAAATGATGCTCAAAAGAGCCTAGTATCCATAAAGCATAGATTTAGCTGACATTCATCTTTCAGGATAAGGTAAAACCCCGGAAAATCCTTATCCAGATAGCTAACCCTGGCATGTTTCGAACTCGTTACCTATTAAAAATTAGGTTAGAGGGGTGGGCACAAAATCTGTCTCCTTTAGGACCTTCTTCCAGAAATGATTGCGAATACGTTCAGTAAACCTGGAAATGAAATGTGTAGTGTTTAACGCCCGCTTTTACTACATACGGCACCGCAGGCGATGACACTGATGATACATGAGATGAAGATGGAGCACAAGTGGAATGAGATGGCGGGGGAAACCGGAGATCCCGGAGAAAACCCGCCCCTGCGCCGTCTTGTCCACTACAAATTTCACTTTGCGGTCGCCGGGGATCGAACCCGGGTCGCCTTGGTGAGAGCCAAGCGGTCTAACCACTGAGCCATGGCGCGGCCGCCAGTAAACCTGGGAAGGATGGGGCAAGTGAGTCCTACCTTTGGTCTTTTTCCACTCTAAAGTTGGTGATAATTAAGTCAAAGTTTCCAAAAAATATTTTAAAATACAGCCAGTACATTCAGCTTTTAAATTTCATATTTTTTGTTGTTGTTGACTAATGGCACTGGGGATTAGTTGATTTGCATCATTTCACCCTGGCTTCCCAATACAAAGCCTGTAGGTTCTCACTTTTGAGACCATTACATTTGTCTAAATGCTTTAAAATGCTTTATTTTTATTATCATTTTTGTGAAATATAAAAATAGATCACAAAATGAAAGGGGCAACTGTGTCATCCATTGGGGGCAAGTGAGACTTGATACATTATCCACAAAAACTGTAACGACTTATATTTAAAAGCATTAGTTTTCTAATGATATAACACATTGTGTACACAAGGCAATAAAACATATATAAATGTCTGCATTTCTAAACAGAAATTTTCTCGAGGTTTTTAGTTCAATACCTATCAGCACTTCAAAACTTTATTTTGAAAAGTTTCGTATCTGTATTCACTTTATAATGCTGCTAATTCTAAGTTCCAACACTGCATAAAATAAGATACCTAAAAGAAAAAAAATCTGCTTCTCAATTCAGCAGCATGTACCACATACATTGTCATTGCCAGTTTTCTCGTACTCACTTGCCCCGCTTCTACCAGGACTGTTCAATAAAGAATGATCACACATTTTTGACAACGTACCTTTACTCATTCTCATAATTTTGATGGTCCTTCTCAAAATAGTCTCCCCTAAATGCAATGCACATGTTCTAGCATTTCTGCCAGTCTTCAAAGACATGCTGGAAACCATTTTTTGAGAGATCCTCCAAAATCGCCTCCGCAGCCTTCACCACTGCTTCTGATGATGGATAATGCCTCCCACGAAGGCATTTGTTCAGGTTAGGGAATAGAAAAAAGTCACATGGGGCTGAATCCGGACTATAGGGAGGGTGAGGGATGCACTTCACGTTGATTTTTGCTAGATATTCAGCAACAACATTTGCAATATGCAGCCGCGCATTATCGTAGTGCAGCATCCAGCCTGTTTCACAGAAATGTGCCCTTTTGCGCCTGATATGGACTTGCAATGTTTTCAGGACATCCCTGTAGTATTGTCCAGTTACTGATGTGTGTGCAGGTACAACATGCTAATAAACCATTCCATGAATATCAAAGAATGAGATGACCATAACTTTTCCAGCTTTTTTTTTTGGGGGGGGGGGTTGGTGATGAAGGAGATTTCCACACTGAGCTTTGCTGTTTGCTCTCGGGTTCAAAATGGTGTAGCCGAGTTTCAACAGCAGTGATTACGTTTGAAAGAAACTCCGGATCTTCCTCTAACATCAACTGTAAATGTATGGTACCTCCATTGCAGCGGTAGGCGATACTGAACATGTCGTAACTTGCCTGGTTCTCACAGGCGGGAACCATGAAATCTCTCTCTCTCTCTCTCTCTCTCTCTCTCTCTCTCTCTCTCTCTCTCTCTCTCTCTCTCTCTATATATATATATATATATATATATATATATATATATATATATATATGGAAATCTCTATATATGCTTCTCTAGTAGAAAAAGTTTTAAAATATTGAGTTTATCAGGTGATCAGAAAACTTAAAAGTGAGGTTTGAACCCTCACCTTCCGTATATGTGGCTACTGGATGCAACAGCATACTAAAGAATTGGATTGTTATTTATTATTATTACTATTATCATCATTATCTTCATCATCATACCCGCGTCGGTAGCGTAGATAGTAGTGAGTCTACCTCACGTTCAAGAGGTCCCGAGTTCGAATCTCGGTCAGGGTCATTACCTGGATAAGGTTTTTTCCGGGGTTTTCCTTTATCTTAAAAGACAAATGTCGGGTAACTCTAAGCTCCATGGATCCTGTGCTCCTTTGAGGCCACGCCGTGGCTCAGTGGTTAGACCGCTTGGCTCTCACCAAGGCAGCCCGGGTTCGATCCCAGGCGACCGCAAAGTGAGATGTGTGGTGGAAAACACGGTGCTGGGGCGGGTTTTCTGCGGGACCTCCGGTTTCCCCCGCCATCTCATTCCACCGGTGCTCCATCTTCATTTCATGTATCATCAGTATCACCGCCTGCGGTGCCGTATGTAGTAAAAGTGGGCGTTAAACACTACACATTTCATTTTTGTGCTCCTTTGAGCATCATTTCACCCATTCTATTCATCGTCCGATATGACTTAGCGTTGGAGAACCTAAATTAAAAATAATAATATCTAATAATAATAATCATCATCATCAGCATCATTTACAGAGTCAACCTTGTTAAGGATTTAATCACATACAAAGCCTTTCATGTATTGGAAGGTTTATTAAGATACTCAGCCAGGTAATGAATTGTTTATATTTGGTTTTTATTCTGCACGTACAGCATATCTACTTCTCATGTTTGCTATAGCGACTGGAAATGTGTGAAAAAGTGTTTTTTTTTTTCAGAATACACCGCATTTTAGCATTGTATATAGAATATTTGACTAAAAATGGCTGGAGGTGACGAATACTCAACTATTGCACACATTTTTTACAGCAGAAAATACTACCATTGCTGAAGCAGAGGTAAAATACTTTAGTAATAACATGTTTCCAATATGTTTTACCTAGAGTTTCCATTAAATATGTATTACAAGAGTCAGCTGATAAGTCCCGGGCCTCTCAATAAAAGATCTCGGATGCGAGAGCTCCCAGTGGTCTACCGGGGAAATATATGAGTCAAATGGAGAATTTAATGTCAGGACGGCACGTTGGCCATGGTAGCTAAAAGGTTAAGAGCGACTGGACGGAAACCAGGAGATCTGTGGTTCAAATCCCGGCCATGGCATTGAATTGTTCATGTTGACTCTATCTATTAAGAGCCTTAGCCTATATACGGCTAGTGTGGAGAAATTATTAATTTCCATCAATTAACTAAAAGCATTTTAATTTTTATTCTTTATTACTCAACATAATCTCTAGAAAGGCTAATACATTTGTCATACCAATTTAATTAAATCATATCTGTAGTGCGATTTATCATGGTCCTCAAAATAGCTGTCAATGACCTCCTGGTTGCTGTGAAATCTTCGTCCTCCACGAAATTGGTGGTAGTCACTGGGTGCTTATTCTGGCGAATAGGGTGGATGTACAAACAATTTGAACTTTAATTCGCACATTTTGCCCATTGCAATGACTGAACGATGGGTCGGAGCATTCTACATTTCCAGAAATAAGATTTTTTTCTTTGCCAAATGAGGACCTTTTTTTCACCTCAAGGTTCAAACGTTGCAGTTAACTTGCATAGTAGTCACCAGTGTTAGTTTTACCCTTTTCCCGATAATCAAAAAAAAAAAAAAAAAAAAATAATAATAATAATAATAATAATAATAATAATTCCCTGTGCAACCAAGATAACTCTCTCCATAAACTTGTTAGCTGACAAAATTGGCTTTTTTTTTTTTTTTTGGAGTTGGTTCACCTGGCGGAATTCACTGCTTTAGCTGTGATTTACTTTCTGGAAAGTAGGGATGTATCCAAGTTTCATCCATGGTGATGAGTGGTCTGAAAAATTCACTGGGATATTTACAGTAATAGTTTTTCTTTGCAGCTTTTAAACAGGTGTCAAAAACGCGGCACCCATCTTGCACAGATCTTGTAAAAGCCCAATGCATTACTTAAAATATTACCTGCACGTCCTTTTGGTATGTTTACAGCCTCTGCTATCTCATGCAACCAATACTAAAAGATGAATTTTTTCAATTATCTCCGGAGTTGTGACTTCCACAGGGCGTCCAGATGAATCTCATCACTAGTGCTCTTGCGTCCTATTTTAAACTCTGCAACCCACCTTTTAATCATTTTATATGAAGGGGCAGAATCTTGCAATGTACTGTCCATTTCCTGCTTGATTTCTTTGAGCGTTAAGCCTTTCAAATGGAAGTATTTAAACACTGCTCGTTTTTCCAAATCCTCAATTTTCGTGAAATCTCTACACTTGTCTTGTTTAAAATGCTTCTGTTTAAAAACTACACAAGCTATTGACCTGTAACTATGGATACAAGCTAGTCTAGAGCTAAACTATATGATGCTATCCGTCAAAGTGGACCAGTGGTATCATCTCTGTTTGAAGCCCGGGACTTATCAGCCAATCCTCATAGTATTACATGGTAATTGTTGGCATTTTACATCATGTGCAACAAAACACGAGGGGAGTTAATACTTGCAATATACTGAACTAGTAACTGGATTAATTACTAAATTTTGCTGTTATGTGTGAATGGCCGCGCCGTGGCTCAGTGGTTAGACCGCTTGGCTCTCACCAAGGCGGCCCGGGTTCGATCCCAGGCGACCGCAAAGTGAGATTTGTGGTGGACAACACGGCGCTGGGGCGGGTTTTCTCCGGGACCTCCGGTTTCCCCCGCCATCTCATTCCACCGTGCTCCATCTTCATCTCATGTATAATCAGTGTCACCGCCTGCGGTGCCGTATGTAGTAAAAGCGGGCGTTAAACACTACACATTTGTGAAACATTTTTGTTATAAACCACATCTGGGTGTTTGCAGGTGACATATACAAGCATGCATGATGAAAGGAAATTCATGTTCCTGCTTGCTTCAGTCCTCAATGTAACATTGGATGAGGAACTTCGAGAGATGGCTGCTATTTTACTACAACGACTTAGTGCAAAATTTATGGAGATCTTTCCAAAGGTAAGACTTGAGCAGAATGAAGCTACACCCCGGGTTGAGCACGCAGTTATTTTTGGTTTAATTGAGACACCACTACAATAATGTAAGAATGTGACGATCACGCACATTCACTATTATTAATATTTCTGAAAGCTTAGTAATCACATCCCCTTTTACTTTAATGTGTGCATTTCCAGAAACTATTTAAAATCACCTGAGTGGCTGAACTAGACTGCATATGTTGCATAAGTTCTGAACAAATGTATGTGGAAAGGATGGTTACCAGGATGTTTGTGTTCAGTTTCCAATGGAAATGTTTTCCTAGTCAGTCCTATATTGCATGGGATAATCACAAACTGATCTAAACAATAACTTCCTTAATGGTCATGTAATAACTCATGTCAAGACCACATCCCAGTGCTTGTTATACATTTACTTAAAAAGAGAGAGGATAGTTTGCACGTAGAAGTATTACCCGACCAAGGCCAGTGCAGTCCAGCTTAGGGGTGCGCCACTTGTATGCATTATGGCTAGCCCACCCTCCGGTACAGTCTGCTTGGCAAAACGTGAACGATAACACATCTCATGCAGGTATTTGCACTGTTTGTATAATCATGTGCATATTCATATCATAAGCAATGAAATATATTAACAAACGCTTTAAAATGCAATACAATTTGAGTATCACACACACACACATACACACACACACACACACACACACACACACACACACACATTCTTTCTCCGACATACCTTAAACTGACTTTATTCCGGGATGTCTCTCTCACTTGCAGTGTCGGTCTCTGATCCGGTGGTCATTTCTTCTCCAGACCCATCACAGCTGTCCAGTCCTGTATTGATTGTTATTCTTTCCATTTCTTCTTCCAGAAGTGCATCTCTCATCCAGTATGTTTCTTGAATATCTTTCACCTTCTGAACGGAGTTTTTCCAGTCATTTAATGTCATTTCTCTAAAGCATCCTATGTTAAAGATTTAGTGTTGACAGAAAAACATGGTCGACATTGTTGTCGACAACTTTTGCTTTAATTAAATTCCAGACTAATTTGATAGGGTTCAAGTCCGGGTGATAGGATGGTAATCTAAGTGTTGTAAAGCCAGCATCTGCGAATAATTTGTCAATGGAGTATGTTTTCTTTGGTCTGCGCTGTTTTGCGTGAATGAGAAGTTCTGCTTTTGCCATTTCCGAGTCAAATGCTATATTGTTTTTCCGCAACCATTCTTGTATTTCTGACTTTAAATTGTTGGTTGAGGCAATCTTATTGTCTTCTTTATTGTGATACGGAGCATTGTCAGTGACAGCAACGTTGCTTTCTGGTAGTCCAGGTATCATTTGGTTTTTCACCCACTTGGAGTATTTTTCGTAGTTCATTTCATCGTGGTGATCTGTGGTTTTGGATTTAGAATCGTAAATGAGGCAAGCACCTGGAATGAATTTCATTTCCCAGCCAACATGCACGATAATAAGATGGTGTCCAGCACTGTTATTTGTATACATTCCTGGAACATAGTCACTCTGCCAACACTTGGAAATTGTGTAATGTGTGTGAATCCAGCTTTCATCCATGTACATCACTGGCTTATTTTCCCCGCATTCATTTCTTCTGAGTGCTCTAAGAAATGATGCTCTTGGAGCCACTATGTCATGGCGTTCGCTCAGTACACTCCTTTTATTTTCACACTTTTTGAATCGAAATCGAATAGCTTTCATTATTTTTCTAAGTGTTTCTTTACTCCAGTGAAATTCATCCCTTTTTTACAAAGGTGCAATAATTTTCGCAGTGTTCGGATATTTCTTTAACCTCATAATACTCCTTATATTTTCTTCTAATGATGCACTTATCCATTTCGTCCAAAACGATTTTATTTGCAGGAGGTTTACCAATCTTGTGAGGTAATTTTATTTTGCCCGCTCCACTTTCTTCGCCCCGGCCCTCCTTTTTAATCTTGCAAATCATCTTGCTGTAGTCAGTAGAAGCGATAGCACGTTCTGTGGCATTTTTAATGGGTGTTTTCTGACCTACTTGTTTCTCTTCATCACAAAACTTAATAATTATAAATAACTCGCCGAGGTTGCTGGTGAATAACTTCATTTCCTTTACGTCCCATCACTAGCACGATCACTGAATACTACGCTGCACATTAGTAAATCAGACTGTACACCATTTTGTGACATGTACATGTCTTCATTGCGTCAGTTCACCTGCTTGCCACTTCCAGTGCGGGACTGCATAGGCCTTGGCCGGGTTATAAAGACTTGTTTATTTATATTTTAAAGGAAGAAATTCACAGCAATACATGTTAATTATGGGAGTAAATTTATCATTATTTGATTGTTCTCATGGTTCACATAGTGTCCATAGATGTATTATTAACTTTAAGGGGGTTCGAAGGTCACCAGAAATCATAACATTTTTATAATTTATATTTTTGTCTCACATTGATCAACATTTTGCTACGATTAAAATGATATATTACACGTATAGCATAATGAATTAGAAAACCTTTTAATTATACTTGTTCTATTGCATTGCTCCTGTCAAAATTCCATAAAAATGTCACACACAAAAAAAGAATATAAGTTTTGACAGCTGTAACTTTTTTTTCTTAATAGCTTTGGAAACGGCATTTATTGTGATGCATGGGAAAATTTTTATTCTAATCTATGATGTTGGCTACCCTATTTTATGGCTCTTTGATGCTTACTGTTTAAATGTACAGTTTAAATACTTTTTGTTCTTCTAGTGAATTAGACATGTTAAATAATGTTTTGTTGGATTTATATTCATTTGAGCAGCATTTGACCCATTTCATTCACCATTTGATATGATTTAACGTTGGAGGACGCAAATTACAAAAAAAAAAAAAAAAAAATTGTTAGTGTTCCCTTTCAGGTAAAATCAGCCATTATGACAAAACCAAAAGGCTCTTCTTTAGAACATGTCCTGTAAGAAATTTTGTTCAACATCGGAGGCACGCACGAGGGCTGACGGAACCTGCCGAAGTGGCATGTTCCGTCGTTAATATCAGACAACATTCAAAACTACCAACTTTGATCCAACAACTACACTACATTTTGTTGCAATGCTGGATCTTCACATCTGTAGTCAATGAACATTTAAACAATACCGGGTATTTTTTATTGATGTAGGATGGCATCACACTCTCGGCACAACATTCTCATTGTTAACAAATCTTTGTCATACAGAAACTGCATACCCTTTTTCTCGTCTTCCCATAAAGGCACATGATCAATAAAACATAAAATGAGCCATTGGTTTCAGATACAACTTTCATCTATTAACTTTATTCACTGAATGCCAGGGTCCCGGTGGAATATTGATTTTCAGATTTTACAGTTAAGCTGCTACCTTCCTAAACAATGACACATGTAATGTGCACCTGTGAAGTTTCGACCATCTGCAAAATAGATGCTTGGGGTGTTGGTCTAAAGGTTGGCAACAGAAGCTTATGCCAATAACCGTGTCAGGAGCACTGCAACTGCAAGATTACTTTGGCAGGTTCCATCAGCCCTTGTGTGTGCCTCTGATGTGGACAGACAAAATGTCATACGGGACATGTTCTAAAGAATATCCAACCAAAAGGTGTTTTTTAAGAAAAGGAAGTATGTTGGTAAGTTTAAAACTGTAATTATAAACAATACATGCCAATCACCAACAGGTACTAACCTAAAACATGATGTTCCAATTAGTTCTTAAAAAAAGAAAATGCAGTCATTCTTTGAACTTAATAAAGAAATGCAAGAAGAGGAATGCAATGATTTTATAGACATAATAGTAAATGTTTCTCTATTGAAAAGACTTATCAGTGAATCTATTGTATCAGTGATTTAGTTGGAACAAACTGTTTACAAGAACTCACCTTATTAATTCAGATATTTCCAAATGGTGTCAAAATCAGCGGCCTTGTGTTTCCGACAGGCTGTTTCATCAACTGAACGTCTCCCCTTTCGTAGCCATGACGTGACATATGGTTGTGGATTAAATATATGCACAGGAGGTCCAATGCTGCTTATGAAAATAAGTCCACTTGATCTTGTAACCAGCAACAACCTATTTCTCTTTTCGGTGTGAATCTCATACATGGTACTAAAAGCTCTTTCAGTTTCTGCTGTACCGTTGCCCCACTCTTTTTATAGTTCCCTCTCTCTCGCACACTTGCGAGTGTTCGTGGCGCTAGACGTACGGAAACGCAAACTGAATTTTCCAAAGTTTTATAATAATGCAGTTGTTGAAATCACAATTGAAACATGAATATTCGTATATTACGCAAATGGTTTAAATATTTAGTTTAAAATTAATTATAGTTTATGAATTACTTATTTTTATAATCCAACGAAAATACCAGCGGTAAATCCGTATAACTGTGAATATTACTTATGTTAAGAGATAATTCGTCATTGTCATTGTCTTCAACGTCTGAGTACTGCAAATTTATGATGATAGGTTTCCAAATCTCCTTACGTGCTATTTCTTTTTTGAAGTCATGTTCTTCTAGTTTATCTGGTGTCTCACGTAGTTTTCCCAGTCTTGCTGTGTTCCTTGTCAATTTATTTGTGAATAGGTCCATCAACGTCAGTCAGTTTAAAAATATTATTTCTGGAAACGTAGAGTCAGAATGAAAAATTCAATGCCATAGCCGGGATTTGAATCACGGATCTTCTGGTTTCCGTCCAGCCGCTCTACCATTGAGCTACTATGGCCAACGTGCCGATATGACATTAAATTCTCCAACTGACTCGTATTATCCCGGTAAACACATGAGAAAACTACCTTAATGGCGACTTACAACATGTAAGTACTTTAAGGCCCGGGCTTTATAGTTAACCACTCTCAGGTCAATTAATGGAAATTAATTATTCTTTCACACTGGCCGTGTGTATGCCAAATTGTGGAAACGTAGAGTCAGAATGAAAAATTCAATGCCATAGCCGTTGGCCATCTCGCTGGAGTATCGCACTCAATCCACGCAAATATCTTCTTAAGCTTTTCACCTTGCGTAGGCCTGCTGCTCCGGCAAATATACGACTCTATAACACTAAAGTCTCCTGGTTACCTTCTGATTGTGCAGTAAAATATTTTGGTGTTCATCTTGATCGTCGACTGACATGGAGTACACATATCAAAAACAAACTAAATCAAGCCTATGCTCGTCTTCACAAGTTGTATCCCATCCTCAACCGAAAATCCTCTTTACGAGTGGAATGTACACTGCTACTATACAAGAGTATTCTACGACCACTGCTTCTATATACCAGTCCTGTATGGGGATGTGCTTCACCTACTCATATTCACCAACTCCAGGTGTTTCAAAACAGAATATTACGATTGTCTGTGAACGCCCCGTGGTATATCCGGAATGCACAGCTGCATAGAGAATTGGACATTGTCAGCATTAATGAGCACATCTCTACAACGACAAGCAGATTCTTTGCTCACCTTCCTTATGTATCAGGTGCTTTATTCTTCCAACTGGGACGCCGCCTTGATGCTGCACCAAGACTGAAGGCACGCTTGCCACAGGACATTTTATTTCTATAAAGTTTATTTATTTTCTAATGAAGAAGTTATTTAATTTATACTCACACTAATCAGAGAAGTTTGCTTGAGGACTCTAATATGGGTATCCTCTATCCCTGTATACTGTAATTTTATTATGTATATTGTCACCCTATTATCGGAAAGCCAGACCAACGACAGCTGAGAAGGGACCAGAGGCATACGGGCCACACCCACTCATCTATCTCAGTCACTAACTGAGGGGTTGATTAGGGAAGTGTCACTTGTCGCTGGCCGCCTCTTTCCCCTTCCCCTGTCCTCTGGAATCTTCGCGGCGATTCGGTGAAACCAGAGACTTCTAGAAAACAGTGATATTCCTATAAAAAGGGCTGCAATGAGTGAGGACAGTCAGTTCTTGGCGAGCAGCGTAAGAGTGCAGTGCTAGTGTACGGACGAGAAGACTGTGTACGTGCATCGGAGGATTGTACGTAGTCGCGAGAGCAAAGTGGAATTGTAACGGACGAACTGGTGAATCGTAATTGTGTGCATTACGTAATTCTGTGTAATTAGCAAGTGTTTAACTGTAAGTCGGTGGAAATAAAGAACATTTTTGAGTGGTGCAATTGGACTTTTAATTTCACGAACCCACAAAGTCACAATATTATGTATATAGCTCCACAATTTGTATAGCACTAACTGTGCTGAGCAATTGAAATAAATAATTAAAAAAATGAGTAATTGCAAAGAGTACTTCCGTTTAAAAATACGGAAAAAGTGTATCAGCT
This sequence comes from Mantis religiosa, assembly GCA_030765055.1. Lineage (NCBI taxonomy): Eukaryota > Metazoa > Arthropoda > Insecta > Mantodea > Mantidae > Mantis > Mantis religiosa. Next base: position 153,734 of record JAUKNK010000191.1, read on the forward strand.
GGATCAACTTGCAATTGAAATGGGACACGAGACTATACGCCTCCCACCTTACCACTGCCAATATAATGCAATTGAGTTGGTGTGGGCTCAAATAAAAAGGGGGTTGCAAACAGAAATAATACTTTTAAACTAACGGCTGTTGACCGACTTGTTGACGAAGAAATTTTTTGTTGTAATTTACGTCCACCAACGTTAAGTCATATCGGACGATGAATGGAATGGATGATATGATGTCCAAATGAGCCCAGGGTCCATAGAGCTTAGAGTTACCGGACATTCGTCTTTCAGGATAAGGGAAAACTCCGGAAAAAACCTTATGTAGGTAACTCACCCTGACCGAGATTCGAACTCGGGACGAAGAAATTGGCAAGGTAACAAAATAGGTCTGGGAAAACTGCGTAAGGAATGCAGAAAACCTTCAAGAAGACGATTTTAAGAAAGAGATAGCACGTGACGAGATTTTGGAAGCTATAAACATAAATTTGCAAGACTCAGACAATGAAGACAGTGACAATGACGAATTGTCTCTTTACGGAAGTGACATTGCCACCGATGTGGATGAGCCACTGGCAGTTCCATTTGAATAGAAAAAAAGGTAATTCATAAACTATAATTATAGTTATAATATTAAAAAATATACCTAATTTGCGAAAATTATTTTTCCAATTTTGATTTTGGGAACTGCATAACTGTAAAAGTTTGTAAAATATAATTTGCTTACCCTTACGTCTGCGCCAAGCAGACCTGTATGTTGTATGAGTGTGCGACAGAGATGGAAATATAAAAGGAGTGGGGTAACAAGTGGCAATGCTGAGTGTGATACGGCATCTGATTAGTTGGACTCCAGAACCCTTCTCATTTGAAACAGATAATACGGCATGGTAGTGTCCAAATAGCTATACATGTGCCGGTGTAGGGTATTGTAGTCGTACTCTATCGTGTTTCACACCTGATGACCATAGTATTTTCATGGCATTGTCAAATACTGCACTTATAGTAGAATAATTCGCAACACTGACTACGTCACTTGTTAGAAGATATGGTCCGATGGGCCTTCTGCATCCAGTGCTCCAGCAACCACATTTACCAAAATCGCCCAACGACATCCGTTGTTTCATCCATTGAAACACAATGTTGCGGTTAATTAGGTTATTTCTTATACCATCAATGCACATATCGTAACAGTTTACATAGTACTTACGTAAAGTCGTAGGATGTGGAATTGGTTTGTCAGTGCACCTACTTTTCTAAAACGGCACGCAACTTTGTATCCTGTAGTTTGTGTAAAGGAATATATGTAGAAATAAATGTCGTTTGATTTAATGAAAGTACGCCTTGTTGTAGCGATGAATTCTCATATTTTGCAACACAATGCTTATGTGTAGCTGTACTGACATGTCGTAGCACATTACTCGGTTTACTATGAGCAATTGTTTTATTGCAAGTTTTTCAATAAAGGTTTTCATGAGAAACAGAGAAAACATGTTCCCCACACTGAAATATATAGTTTTGTAAACCTGTGGACGTTTGTAACCTTTCCTTTGGCATTTTGTTTGCGTGAACTCCATGTGTCGATTACTGTGACTCAACCTACGGTGTGCCCGCCTCGGTAGCGTAGATGGTAGCATGTCTGCCTCACGTTCAAGAGGTTCCGAGTTCGAATCTCGGTCAGGGTGAGTTACCTGGATAAGGTTTTTTCCGGGGCTTTCCCTTATTCTTCAAGACGAATGTCGGGTAACTCTAAGCTCCATGGACCCTGGACTCATTTGAGCACCATTTCACCCAATTCATTTACCGTCCGATATAACTTAACGTTGGGGCGGACGTAAATTACAAAAAAAACCTACGGTGTACCCAAATCTCCCATTGAAATCAGTCCAATACCGGGTGCCTCCCAACATACGAAACCGCTCCAATGCCGCTGCCCTAGTGATATCCAATCTGGCAACCTTTATTTACGTTTCCATAGCAACGACCTTCCCTTCTTACCCTTCGCGCCTCTTGCTTGATGACCTTCACGTATCTTCTTTTAAAAATCAGACTGTAGTTGAATGGTTATCTGAGTCATTAGGAGTGTGTTGTCATTTATCTTATGATAATGAATATTTCCCCTTATCTATCAAGTACAAATGGTTTCTTGATATGTTTATCCTATTTAAACTTGTGGTTGGAGTTATGGAAGATGTAATATATAGCAAACTTATCCATTTGTTAAGCTGTATGTTCTTTTATTTTTAATTCTAGGCTATGTGTAGTTTAGCAATACGTATTTTGTCACATTCTAAGCACTTCATTTTATAAATTCTTAAATTCTTTTTAAGTATGCTCTCTTTAAATGGTTAAGATCCGCATGCTGTATCTGTTTTATGGTGCTAATTTATACTAAATGTTTTAATATTTATTTTTCAATTCTGGGTGTAGATTAGATGCACTAGCGTGTTAGGAGTTTTCAACAGTGGCTGAAGTGCTTCCACTGTAAGTATGGCTACTAAAGTTGTTCCTAATAACCTTTGTTGTGTTTACAGAAATACAAAGATGGATTTCAAGATTGATACTGAGGAGACCACTTCTGAGAGCCCACGTAAAAAATGCAAGGTGGAAATGCCTTCTCCAGCAAATGAAGATCTTTTTTATTTGTTTAGACCTAAGGCCCCATGTAAAAAATGCATGGCGGAAATGACTACTCCATTCATTGGAGATCCTGTTGATTGGATTAGAAACAATATGGCGCAGTGGTACCAGTTATGCACAGACTTCGCTTCTACAGATCCTAATAAGCAGCGAGCAGCCTACAAAGACCTTGTTGCTCTGAATATCAGATATCCCAATGACATTCCACCTGGCATGAAGTGTACGCTGAACTTTCTGAAAGTAAGACTTCAAGATAAAATGTTTTCAGACCAAATCATTGAAAACCAGCTTTATGATGACGAGGAAGTCCTCAGGGATATGTACAAGTCTGCTATAAAAGAGTTTATGGACATCCTGGGCAAAACAAAGTGTGTATCCATTGACCAAAAAGGTTGGACTTTCTCGTCAGCTGGATTGCATATACCATGACATAATTCATACTGAGAAGAAGATCGTTATAAGGACTCTAAGGGCAGCAGCATGAGGGTGCACTGATTGGCTGCGAGACAATTACTGGATAATCCAAGGTAAAATGGCTTCAGAGTGGGTGGAGCTGGAAATTAAAGTGAAACGTGATCTCCGTGAAATTGTGACAGCTTTGAACAAGTACTTGGACCATTACTTTGAAGGCAGGCCTGTTTGCAACACTATTACAGATGAAGACCTTCGCAGAGATATACAAGAAAGATGGAATAAGTATACCATTTCGGAGCTGATGATAGTGAAGAGAAAGTTCATCAAGAAGAAACTGCTAGCAGAAGACCATGTAAGTGATCCTTTAGTTGTATTGGTGAAGGAAATTACAGAGTACCTCGAAAGGCATGAATCATACATACTTCTTGTGGAAGAAATGAAATGTGTTTAATGTCCGCTTTTACTACATATGGCACCGCACACTGATGATATATGAGATGAAGATGGAACACCGGTGGAATGAGATGGCGGGGGAAACCGGGGGTCTCGGAGAAAACCCGCCCCAGCGCCGTGTTGTCCACCACAAATCTCACTTTGCGGTCACCTGGGATCGAACCCGGGCCGCCTTGGTGAGAGCTAAGCAGTCTAACCACTAAGCCACGGCGCGGCCCTACTTGCTGTGGAGAATCTCGTAAAAGTGCTCCTGGAAGGAAGCTGCTTTTTGCCATCCAAAGATTTGATGTGCATTCGAGATCCCACGAGATGTAAGATATATAAGAATTTGCCCGTTGTCTTTCTTCAAATCTGGAATAGCATTTTTGATTTCCTTCCTCAGGAAAAGTTTATTCCTGTATTGATTGAGAAGCTTCAAGAGCTCACAAACAATAAAAAGGAGAGTAATCAGCGTCGAAGAATGGCAGCTATTTGGGTAAGAACATTGGCAGATTCATTGACGGCTGTTCCAGAGGTTGTTCAATATCTTGATTGTAAGTTTCAATCACGCAAAGTGCCACGGGATAAATATCTGAAAGCCTTTGAGGAAAAATTAAGGTAGGTAGTGGAACCCCAAGGAAATATGATGCAATTGAGAAAACAAACAGTGCCAGCAAAGTTGAAAAATCTCAGCAACCTTCACAAATTTCTATCAAAAGAAAACAAATGGGCGGAAGTTTATTTCGACAGTCTGCTGGTTCTGCTGGAGATTGAGGAGACTCAACTAAAGGATCTTAATACTGGGCACAATGGTGTCCCATGGGTGCAAAATATTGAGAAATGGGGTAGTGATCCACGTCATCATCAACTGGAAATTATAACTTATGATATGCCTGGGAAATCCCTTTGGCAGTCAGAGTCTAATGGGCAAACATCTGGTACTACATTGAAAGTATTCATAGACATTTATTAGAAGTAATTTGGTTCGAAAATATCCAAACACTTTATTAACAAGAAGATAGATCCACTATAGTGCTTAGAAGTTGCTTTTGTTATCCTAATATTTTATTTAGATATCCTAATAATTAGTGAGAAAACGAATTTATTCATAGCTGTTACATAGATCACTTTATTGCTGACAACATTGGTGGGTATAGCTGCCCAAAATACAAACCATAAACATTATATACTTAAGTCATAAAATTCATCCACCTGATTGATACATTAAACATATCTTGATTGCTGACTTAAAGAGTTTAATGTTAGAATTCTTAACTGAGGAGAGACATAATTAGAAAGGTTTATTCATACATTTTCAAAGCTGTTTTGTGTAACAACATATTTATCTTTATTTAAGTAAATGTTTTAACAGCTTATAACTAGTTAACTTTGTATTGAAGAACAATATATATGTATTTTTTGACTACGTATCTTCACATAAAGTAGACAACTCAATAAAAACGTTGATGGCAAAGTAAATACACAAAGTTTGATGAACAGAGATCCTGAATGAGACCTAGTTGGTACACCACATACAATTTTACCTGATTCCTTTTCTAATGAAAGCAATTAAATGCAGAAGTATGATTTCCCCAGAAAATTGTTCCATAACTTAGATGGTTATGGATTGAGCATAGTATATTGCCAATAAAGATTGAGTATTAAGATTATCTTTAAGGATTTTCAGACCAAATAGCACTTAACTAATTTTAGTATATATATATATGACTTTGCCATCCTAAGCCAGAACAAACAAAAATACCAAAAAATATCGCAGATACACGAGGGCTGTTCAATAAAGAACTATCACAATTTTGTTTGACAACATGCCTTTACTCATCCCCATAATTATGATGGTCCTTCTCAAAACAAACTCCCCTGAATGCGATGCACTTGTCCCAGCGTTTCTGCCAGTCTTCAAAGACATGCTGGAAACCATTTTTGAGAGATCTTTCAAAATTGCATCCGCAGCCTTCGCCACTGCTTCTGATGATGGATAATGCCTCCCACGAAGGCATTTCAAGTTAAGGAATAGAAAAAAGTCACATGGGGCTAAATCCAGACTATAGGGAGGGTGAGGAATGCACTTCATGTTAATTGTTGCAAGATATTCAGCAATAACATTGGCAATATGCGGCTGCACATTATCGGGGTGCAGCATCCAGCCTGCTTCATCGAAGTGTGATCTTTTGTGCCTGATATGGATTTGTAATGTTTTCTGGACATCCCGTAGTATTGTCCAGTTACTGAGGTATGTTCAGGTACAACATGCCAATAAACCATTCCATGAATGTCAAAGAATGAGATGACCATAACTTTCCCAGCAGAAGCAACCACTTTTGCTTTTTTTGGGGTTGGTGATGAAGGAGATTTCCACACTGAGCTTTGCTGTTTGCTCTCATAATAAAAATGATGTAGCCAAGTTCCATCAGCAGTGATTACGTTTGAAAGAGACTCCGGATCTTCCTCTATCATCAACTTTAACTATATGCAGACTTGCAGGCAAATGTCCTTTTGTTCGGCAATCAACAATCTTGGAATCCATCGAGCACAAACATGTCTCATGTGTAATGTTTCTGTCACCAATATGTGGGTGGCACACAGTGAAATGTTCAATATTTCAGAAAGTGATCTTAAGGTAATTCTTTGATTCTTCCTCACAATGGCAGCAGCAGTGTTGATGTTTTCTTCTGCATGAGCAGTAACTGGAGCACCGGAATCACCTTCCTTTGAAACTTATTGTCTCCCCTCTTTAGACATTTTAAACCACCCTTGAACAGTGCTGTAGGGAAGAACAGACTCTCCATTGGGCAGCCTGTAACACTGTATAGGCCTCAAATGAAGATTTGTTGAGACGAAAGCAGAATTTCAAAGCCATATATTTTTCCTCGCGTGTTACTTCCATTGCAGCAGTAGGCAATACTGAACATGTCTAAACTTCCGCCTGTGAGAACCAGGAGTACCAACAATGAAACTACTATGGCATGTTTGTTTCACATTAAGCTAAGAGAATATAATAAGGTTGAATATCAGTGCGAAAAATTATGACCACAAAAAATTATCTTCATTCTTGATTGAACAGCCCTCGTATTTAATTTAGATACTGGACAACTAAGAGAAATTTGAGGCTGTGTCATAGCTGAATAGTTAGACTACTTGGGTCTCACCAAGGCAGCCTGGATTAGAACCCAGGTGACCGCAAGGGGACATTTGTAGTGCACAACACAGTGCAAAAGTGAAGGTCGCATGGTAAGTAATTTCACTGCTACTACTGCTGCTACTGCTGCTACTGCTGCTACTGCTGCTGCTGCTCCTGCTGCTGCTCCTGCTGCTGCTCCTGCTGCTGCTCCTGCTGCTGCTCCTGCTGCTGCACCTGCTGCTGCTACTGCTGCTGCTACTGCTGCTACTGCTGCTCCTGCTGCTCCTGCTGCTCCTGCTGCTGCTGCTGCTGCTGCTGCTACTGCTGCTACTCCTACTGCTACTACTGCTGCTACTCCTACTGCTACTTCTACTCTTACTGCTACTCCTACTGCTACTCCTACTCCTACTGCTACCGCTACGCCTACCCCTACGCCTACCCCTACCCCTACCCCTACCCCTACCCCTATCACTATCACTACCACTAATTCTACTACTAATTACAGTAATGATACTGTTATTATCTTTAGTAATTTCTGACCTACAAATTAACAATTAGTGATTTTGGTATTTTTGAATTGAGTCACAGACATGTTGAAAATATCTACATCGAAGTAATGAAGTTTACTATATAATTATACAATTGTGTGTAATGATGAATTTTTATGGATTTCTGTATTAGCTCTGGAGGTGAAGAAAAGCCTCTTGAATCTGCTTATTTTATTAGGTATATGAAATAACATATTTGTTGTAATATTAATATCACCAATAATCGAATGCAATATTTTATACAGAAATATTGAACCCGCAATGTCTCTTCTAAAATGTAAATGTTTAAATTTAAATACATCTATAAGATTTAACTGTATTGGAACACCACAGTGAAGCGAAAAATTATTAAATTTTAGATGAGTCGTATTTTTTACACATCTGCTTCACTTTCGTACCTATTTTGAGGACATGTTTCGCAAATCATCGTTTGCATCTACGGCTCTTATGCGACTGAAGCTAGATCCAGCGGTGTGGAAGATAGCACAGAATTATTAAAATACGTACAAAAACATAGTGAACTCGTCATATGGGAGAGAATATACATAGAAAAACATAAAAGCCAACTAATGAACTTTGAAATCCCGCTAGAAAAGAATCCCACATTTAAGTTCATCACTAAATCAACAGATGGCAGCAACAACCCCAGAATTACCCACACCGCTGGATCTAGCTTCAGTCGCATAAGAGCCGTAGATGCAAATGATGATTTGCGAAACATGTCCTCAAAATAGGTACGAAAGTGAAGCAGATGTGTAAAAAATACGACTCATCTAAAATTTAATAATACATCTATAATAGTTTCATAATTTTTATAAGTAGGGTAATATCCAGTTCTTTTAAATAGCATATACTTTGGAAATTTTTGCTGTACTTTTTCTTATTGTGTTGATATGCTTTATTATCTTTGGACTCTAAATAAGAGATGCATATTGGAGATTTTGTCTCACAAAATAAGTTATAAAGATGAACTAAGGTTTTTCCTTCAAAGAAGAGGAATTTCTAATAATGAAGCCAAGACAGTTTAGCAACTTTGATACCATTAGGTTGATGTGTCTGTTGAATCTGAGATTTGTTGTACAGTGTACTTCTAGATCTTTATCTTCAAACACTTCAACAAGCGGTGTCCTGTTGATATTATAAACATGTTTAATGGGGTGTTTACTCCTAGTAAAGGACATTTTTTACACACTTACTAATATTAAATGGAAGTTGGATTGTTTTGCTCCATATATATAAAGAATTAAGGTCCTGCTGAAGTTCCTTGCAGTCTTTAACATTATTTATACTTTTATACAGTTTAACATTATCAGCAAACATTAACATTTTAATGTTTTACAATATTCAGTATATCATTTATAAAACAAAAACAACCGAGGTCCTAAGTTAGAACCTTGTGGAATAGCTGAATTAACAATGAACTGGTATGACATACAATGCTTATAAAACACTACCTGTGATCTGTCTTAAATATCATTGAAATATTTTCATTGATGGAAAAGAAAAACCTAATTGAGCTGTTTTCTCAGTATTTAGACTGAGATTATTAGCACTGATCATTGGTTTACTATACTGGACACAAGCAAGATCCAAGTTTGCCGTAATAGATTGTTACTTCCACACCAAACTGCTATATTGTCACAAATCCTTAGTTGCAAAAGGAAAAGCATTTAAATTATAAACATAACTGCACCCAGAACAGACGCATTGGGAATTCCATATTTCTGCAATTTATATTCAGAGAAGTTGCCATTCAAGTTGACACTCTGATATCTGTCAGTAAGATAAGAATATATAAAGTTAATGCTGTTTTTGTTAAATCCATAAAATTTGCTATTTCACAAGAATCTCGTGCAAAACTGCGTTGAAAGCCTCTGATAAATCTGAAAATCGACTAGAGACAAAGTTGCCCTTTCCAGATCAATTAGATGGTTTTTAACAAAATTAAAAACCACATTCACAGTAAAAAAAAGATAATCTGAAGCCATATTGACAATTTAACAAAATTTCCAGACAGCTGGTATAGTATATATCGGTCTATAATTACCATGGTCAGTGTTGTCATGTTGTCACATGACTTCAATATGGGAAGTACATTAACAAATTTAAGAACGTGGATACGTGAACTTAGCAATAGAAATATTAAATACATGTGCTAATGGTTGACATGTGAAATAAGCAGGTAGTTTTAAAATATGAAAATTTACACCTTATACATCAAGACGGTTACTGTTACTTAAGGATAAAATGAGTGAATAAACATCCTCAACTAAGAAGTTAACAAAAGTGAAATAAAAATGGGTCCTGCTTAATTCGCTCAAAAGCTGTATAGCATCGGTGTTGCCTTTCGAGAGTTTGGAGATAATGTCATCCACTTTGGGTTTAAAAAAGGCATTTACACAATCTGTATTTAAATGCTTGTCAAAGGGCTCACGTTATTTTTTATTTAATTATTTGGAAACTACAGGCAACATTCAAGTTCTGTATGTTTGCTTATATATTCAGACAAGTCTGTGAGTAAAAATCAGTTATATTACAATATACATCTTTCTTTTAAACGATGAAGATTGTTAGTGTACCAAACCCAACATATAAGCCTCCTTACATGCCAACATTAAATATTTCTTAATAAAAAATAGAATCCACAGCTTGAATTAATACAGATAAAAAATATTCAGCTTTTTCATTCACACTTTGATGTTCTACAGACCTCGTGTTCCTCGTGTAATAATAAATAAATATTTAAATAAATAAGTCAATAAGTAAATAATAATAAAATAAAATATGCTTAGTTCAGTAATATGGTGTATATATTTGTTAACACAATTATCATTGAAAATTTTGGTACTATAACAAGCAGTAAAGTATATAGCTCCATGATCTGACATAAAGTAGTACACTTGTAATTTGGGGGCAGACAGGAATAAGTACCGCTACGCAAACAAAGACACGTAAGGAAGGGTTGGTCCAACACCAACTCCAATACTCAGACTATAACACAGATTCCAAAATGGCGTCCATCGAAGCCCAGCGACTCTGGTTACTCAAAATAGGAAGCTATACACAATAGACATAATATAATCCATATGCAGCAAGACAACTCCTAAGCATTTATCACTTTATACTTTCAACCAAAATATGTAATAACATATATATAAAGTAGCATGACAAATCCTAAGATTTTATCATATATAGTAGCATGACCAAGTTCTATGCATTTTTCACCTTATACTTCCAATCAAAATTTAATTATAAGACATGACAACTCGTAAGCATTTAACACTTTTCACAATAAAAACATAAAAACATGATTAAATGAAACAAAATTTAACTTTTTCTTGAACACAACAGAAATGGGAACATCAAGAACACGTTCACAAGAAAAATGGAAAGAAAGAAAAAGAAAACAATAAAGCTAACCTGAAATATTTACTTGCTGCTAAGTTATAGCTCCTTACGTCTCTTCACCTTGTCATTAAGTACATGATATGTTTGCCACCACTTTCACACACTTCTTCACTTTGACAAGTAAAGGCTCATCTATATTATTTATTTTTGTGAATGTCCTAAGTCAGGGGTGGCTGTCCTATCTTTGTTAAAAATTGCCTTAGATGTACAGGATGTGGTAATATCACTACTTTAGTTTTTCTTATTCTTTCATATGCTCCTGGATATTCATATGAAACATTAGTAGCCCATATCAAAACATTTGGAGAACAGCCTAGCTCCAACTGTTCTAAAGCAAACTTTATCATATTGGAGTGTCTCATCCTCTGTAACAAGTAATAAAGTTTCTTTGACATTGTTTACATAGTGATAAGGACATACAGCTTATATTATAATATTTAAGAGAACTCACCAGATTGTCCAGTTTACTCCAATTGTCACATGTGAAGGTGTCAGTTCCCTCACACTGCAAGATCCATCTAACATTTTCCACTGGTAGCTCATAATATTTCAAAATACATTCACTTCTAGGTTACGAAATACTTTTAAACTCACATTAAGTGAAGGAACATCAGTGAAACTGGGATCTTGAATGTTATTGAAAAGAACATAACTAATCATCTTTAATAATGACTATGAATGGGTTAAAATCCTTCCTTGCCACTTCGGTTTTTGACTCAAAACTGTCAATAACATCTTGTGCACACCAATTACTAAAATTTTCTTCACTCTCTGCAAAATGTCCTGCATGCATTCTTCAGCATTTCGTCTTTTCTGGTTGATTCTTAAAAATCGTGGGGTAGGCATCAGTTAATTTTAGTACTTTTCAAGGGAAGTGAATTGGTTCACCATTATTTGCTGGATAAACATCTTCCTTAACCACAAAGCTCTGTTCAAAGTGATGAATACAAAGTAAAGTTTTGTCTTTTACTTCAAATTCTGTACAATGTATGTTCCTGATCCACTTATCCCATAAGGATGTTTCTTTAGGAAATTTAAATATTGTCGTATGAGGTGCACTACCATAATTAGATTTGCAGCCAGGAGCACAAGAACCACCCATTTCGACAAATTTCACACATATGTTTACACAAACTGTATAACTTAATGTTATGTTGAAAACGGACTATAAACTAACTCATAGTCACTAATTGCCACTATGATATGAATTACATTAATTCTGCAAATACACCTTAAAAGTGAACAAACACTTGGTGGATATAACCCAATATAACCTAACAAAACATGCTGGGCCACGAGCGCCACCATTTTTCCTACAATTGATTCTCGTATCATGATCTGAGTATTGGAGTTGGTGTTGGTTGGTCAATACCCTCAAGAGGGAAGAGGTAGTGCTCAATGGAAAACCAGGAGACAAGTCAATGCTCTACCTGGAGGCATTCTTGTTCTGAACATCGAAGGAGGCAGTGCTGTTAGGATGGTGACTTCAAACTTAGCAATGTGCATAGGCAATGCATGTGTGTGTGTGTGTGTGTGTGTGTGTGTGTGTGTCTGTGTGTGTGTGTGTGTGTGTGTGTGTGTGTGTGTGTGTGTGTGTGTGTGTGTGTGTGTGTGTGTGTGTGTGTGTGTGTGTGTGTGTGTGTGTCTGTGTGTGTGTATGAAACTCAAACAAGAAGAGTAAGCAGTATTGAATAAGGAAAGGAAAAAACGAAGCAGTCTGCTGTGTATCACTCCTGAGACAAAAGAGCCATGTACTTAAAGCCAGAACTATAAACCCAGAACCCATCCTAATAAAGTCCATAAAACTAACTCCACGCTTATACTCCCCAACCACGAGTACATTCTCAGACACCAATGTCGAAATTAAATTGGCTAAGCACCTTTCAGAGAAAATATTTGTTATTATATTATCTATACAGATTCCAACACTGAGTTAAACACAAAACTGTGGAAAATAAAGCTTAACATATTTGACAATAAGGAAACATCTTTGGAGCGCATAGGTTCCAAAGTATCCCTAAGAAATGCAGTCATATCACTAAACACATCTACTATGAGTAAAACTTTTGGAGTACACATTTAATGTTGAGAACGTGGGAACAGAGTAGATAATCCTCATGACTGCAATCTCAAATTTGGTGTTAATGAGAGCTAGTACATTATTGCCCCTCTTTTACACTTTTCAAGCGACTTTAAGAATGGTGATGTAAAGGCAGGGAAAGATAAATTGTGAGAAACCACTTGCAGAGCGAATGCTTGGAGAAAGTGGGTGATATTTTCTAAATGCACATTGTTAGTATTACAGATTGCTTTTAGTCATTGCTAGTAGCTATCCATGATATTCAGAGAGTAGATTAATTGCTGATACTACACTGCCTTTTTGTTACACTTTTAATGAATATTTAACTATGTCCCAAAAACTGACAAAAACTATTTGGTTAAATGCTTTCCATATGGTCACGATAAATGGAAATGTTGCCCCTGTTGCTCCACGAAACATTACAAGGGGAACTATCTATATTGTGAGCTTAATAATTAAAACAAAGTAATTTCTGATTAAACACTGCTTTATCACTTTTCAAAATATTCTCATTTATGAACAATACACTTTTGCATCCGTTTGAACCATGTGTCAAACCATTTATTCCAGGCTTCTTGAGACATATCCAAAACATAGTTTTTGAAGCCATCAACGGCTTAACCAATAATATACACTCAGGTACAGATGTAATACTTAAATTTCTTGCTAATAACAACCTAGTTAATAATTTAAACAAGACAAGCATAATATATTTTAAAATTAGTAATTGCATGTACAACAATATGAAAATTAAAATTGGAAATGAAGAAATAGATACAACAGATGATCACTTATTTCTAGGATTGAATATTGACAAAAACTTATCATGGACAAAACATGTAAATTATATATGCAATAAAATAAGTAAGGGTATCTATCTATTAAATTACGTGGCACACTATTTGGATAAACCTAATTTAAAATTGATTTATTATGGAATAATTCATCCTCATTTGAATTATGGTATTGAATTATGGGGTACAACGTCTAAAGAAAATTTGAAACAATTACTGGTATTGCAGAAGAGGTGTGTAAGGATTGTGTATTCATTAAAATCAAGGGATTCATGTAGAGAAATTTTTAAAAAAGAAAGAATTCTTACAGTTGTTGCATTATATATTTTTAGAGTTATTTTACTAGTTAGGAGAACTACAAATATAAGGAGTAATAGCAATATACATAAATATGACACAAGAACTAAAGAGAATATGTATAGGGAAGCAAAGAGTAAGAAATTTTTTGATAAAAATCCATTTGTAATTGGAAAAACTTTATACAATAAGCTGCCAGCCACAATTAAACAATCAACTGGTTCCAAGTTTAATAAATGTTTAAAAAATTACTTAATTGAGAGGGCCTTTTATGACATAGATGAATATCTGCAATTGTAATTTCAAAGGTTTTTTTTTTTCCTGACACATGTAATTTGTATATATTTCAATGAGGGTATAAATGGGAGATCAAACTGTCAATCTGTCTAGTAATTTCAACAAGTGAGTATAACCTTCAAAATATATTTCTGAAATCAGCAAATAAGTACATATTTATAAATTATTATTCTTATTATTACTATTATTATTTATGTTCAATCATTATATAACAAATAAGAAAATACTAATACAGTTTATTACATCTTCTGTTTCATATTACTGAGATCTTCACCTTATGACCAATGGATAGGAAGAACTGCGAGACCCTCCTCAAAGAAAGGGAAAACCGAAGATCTTTTTTTTTTTTTTTTTACCATAAAGACAGTTACATTATTTATTAATCTCTGTATATGCTCTGTAAAATTTGTAAATCTTGATGTATGTAACTAAATATGTAAACTTTTTGACGAAACTTGAAACATGTATGTCATGTCTATAAGTGAATAAACCATTATCTTATCTTATCTTCTTGTGCCGACGAAAATCGTCACCCACACAATTTTTTCTTGATGTTCGGGAACAAAAAGAAATCATTGGGTGCCAAATCAGGACTGTATGGTGGATGAATCGATGATCCGAATTGTTGAGCCTTCAAATACTCTGTTGTTAATCCAGATATGTGTGCGCTCGCATTGTCTATGTTTCTTGTTGGTTTTCCTTTCCTCACCAAAGACTTAGACAAACAAATGGTTCCGTACTCTTCGGCATTGGCCGGTTTTCGTTATTCTAATATCACTTTTGTCACATGGACAGTTTTACTGATAAAGCAGGCGACCATTTGCTTCGAAGTGCTTCGACTGCAAATAACTTTCGTTGGATTTTCTTCATCTTGAAACTTCCATACAGTCCAATGCTGTTTACGTTCCGGCTCATATGCATACATCTATAATTCGTCACCTGTTACAATCTTATATATGTCTTTTGAGGCACCACTATTGTATTTCTTGAGAATTTTTGTACATCAGTCGACACGAGCATCTTTTTGAGATTGTGACAAATAATGTGGGACCCAAAGAGAGCAAACCTTTTTCACGGCAAAATAATCATGCAATATTTTATACACGGTGTTCATTCAAATTCGTTATTTCCCGCCCTGCGATTGAGCAAGCATGATGTCATAGTTGACTGGTGATTCTCCCTTGAAATCATAGTGGCCCCTACGGAGAAGAAGCGGTAGTTTTTTGCGGAACAGTAAGCAAATTACAGCGCTCAGTGTGGTTGTGCTTGTAACTAATATAACCAGCCTCCCCTTTCACCGAGCACCGCGTCTTCATGGTTGAATGCTACTTTCGTACCGGCATTAAAATTGGTGTGAAATATAAATATAATTTAAACCGCTGCATAAAGGAGTTAATGCAAAGCTATCCAGCATTCAGACAAGTCCCTCGGAGCGTAATGTTGTCAAGTGTCCAGGTACCGTAAAATTGACATACTTTTGTTTGCAACATAAACGTCTTACGTTTTATCAGTAAACGATATAATTTTTGTCATTCTAACGCTTAATTAAAATGTCTATTAATGTTGGTATCCTTAGGTCTTTAAAATCTAATAGGTGCATCAAACATTTGCAAGAAACAGGATCACTTACTTGCAATAAGAGAGACTGGACGCTATAAAGTGAAGCAATAAATAAGACAGAGAGGCCTCAAGCATACCCTCTCGCAATACAGACAGTGTTTAACGGGAAGAGAGAGAAAGGAAATATAAGAAAATGGACACTTAAGATTCTGTACTAGAGATATTTTCTTGTTTAGACTTGGATAAAAGCTTTGTACATATTGTAATTTATTTTTCATTCCTGGAACATGTTCTGCTAATTTTCTGGTCTGTAGTGAAGTTACAATGTGAGGAAACTGTGGGTGATAGAAAAGAATTGCGATCACATTGAAATATTTCTAATTTATGTGACGGGTTCACAATATGCTTATATGTTTACTATAACAGGAAAAGAGATGTTCATTGTGAAATAAGTATTCATTGACTTGTAATTTCGTATATTCTTCATGGTATACATTTATGGCTGCATAATTTCTTAATTGGCTTTGCGGTGCAGTGCACTGCATTGCAGTATATAGTTTTTTAAAAACAGTTATCGTATTTACGATCAGGCGAAATTACGCGCTTTTATATTACGCGGGTAGGTCTCCCCTTTCAAATAGTTTATTTACCTGCCAGTAGAGGGAGGAATCAGAACTGCTGTCAGTACATCAAATACGATCGCAAGCCGCTAGGGGAGTCGTATACAAACTCGCTCCATCAGCGATGCTATTGATGACGTCAAATTTTGCGCGGTAAACTCACAGATACAAATGAACACCGTGTATATGCTGGTAGAGCAAATGCCTAGGGTTGCCTGAATCTCTAAATATGTCGCATGACGATCTTGCATTACTACATTTTGTACAGTATTAATGTTTTCTGGAACAATAACTGATTTTGGACAACCATCACGAATTTGAGCATTGAGCGAACGGCGGTCACGATTAAATGCGTTATAACAGCGTTTCACAGTGGCAAAGAATGGAGCTTCGTCGCCAAATATGGAAGTTAGATGATCGATGCAGTCTTGTTTTGATAATCCACGTCCAAAGTCGTAATAAACCATTGCACAAACATTTTCACGAGTTAATTCCTTGATTTTGTTGAGACACAATATTCAAGTTACAGTAAACAAAACAAATGACGATTTATTGACAAAATGTCTGAAGTAGATTATGGTCACCAACGTCAAAGTTTTCATTGGAAACGTCAGATGCCACTTAGAAGATTTAGGGTTGCCAAGACTCAAACAATAAGTGGTGCACCTTGTAATGTGATTGATGAGTAATCACATGTCTGGTTGTGGTGGGACACGGAACCATTGTGTTCAGGAGTAATCATTTCTGAGTGGTCATTTAACTTGATTTTTTTCCTCCTTGAAGTACCTGGCATGATGTAAACCACAGAAAATATATTATTTAAAAATTACAAACTTGAGTATTTTAATACATTATGAGCATAGGAAATCTGAGAGAGACAGCAAAAAGTACTATAAGCGATAGAAAAATGCCAAAAAGAGGATCTAAAGGTGAGTAATGCTGTATATTCTTAATGTTAGTAATTCATTCTGTTCTGGTTAAAAGCATACTTCTGAGTACATGTTGATTTCTTTTTATTTAGAAATAAAGCTAAGGGGAATGTGCGACATATCAGGTATATATATATATATATATATATATATATATTGATTGCAACGGGTAAATAAAGTAGATGTAAGGAAAACCACGCGGCGGTTGATCGTAGCGCGCTTTCTTCACAATTTCCATGATGCTTCCGCCCTGTAAATAGTCCCTTGAAAAAGTACTGTTACTGAGGTGTGGAGTCTGAGTTCGGTTTGCTAACGCGTAGAAGTGCGTACTAAGCATATTTCAACTATGAAAAACATATACTATTAGATAGTTAAGTTAGTTTGTAATTAAAGTAAATCACGCTGCGCGCGCATATTGAAGCTGAGAGGCGTATCCAGAAGGGCAAACAGTTGTGAATCAATGGCCTAACTGGCGAGTACTCTTAAACATGCGCACGGAAAGCCTTTACGAAGTGATGAATAGATAATATTGATGCCCGATTTCACCAACAAATGTTAAAATCGACGTTAACAAATGTAACGTAACAATTGTAACAGTGCTAATAAAACTGTTAAATTTGTTGCATTTCACCAACCTGTTTTCTGAAAATGTTAACAAACACATGTTAACTCCAAGAAACTTGTAAATATTACAGCTATAGAAGGCCATGGATGAGTCGTATTATTTTCTGAACGTACTGCGATGCGCTTTTGTTTTCATTTTCGTCTGCACTGCAGTCTGCACATATCTAAAAATGGCGGATAAACAAAATCGTAAACAAAAGCCGTGAAACACATTTCTCATCGATGGGGACAGAATTGTTAATTGAACAGGTGACGAAGCATAAGGATATCGTGGAAAATAAGACGGATGCTGTGAATGTAAAAGAGAAAGATGTCACGTGGGAAAAAATTGGAAAACAATTTAATTGAAATGCATGTGTCATTACTAGAAACACGAAACATCTTCAGTATTACGTAAATTGAAACCGAGGTGCGAAGAAGTACAAGTGACGAGTTACTTGACCGTTTCAAGACGGAGGGTGGACACTGTATTATCTACATACTTCAGTGAATTGTAAAATTGCAAAGTTATTAATACTTGAAGCAAAGGCGAGATTGACATATTCCTTTCGATGCATGTTCTAATTCTGTATTACATAAATTTAAAATGAGGAGCGAAGGACAAGTGACAAACTTTTCAAGAAGGGTAGTAGTGTATTATCCACATAATTCAGTGAATTATAAAGTCGCAAAGTTATTAATACTTGAAGCGAAGGTGAGATCGGCATATTCCTTTCGATGCACGTTCTAACCTATCTTGTACTTCCGCAATAACCTCCATAGCAACATGTTTGGACAGTCTATACATCTGTAGAAAATTTTCTTGTGATAGCTCAAAATAATTTCTCCTCATAGGCCGTACTCTATTACGAAAGTCATTTAAACGGTCTTAAATATAGCAAGTCGACAACAACAGCTGCGTTCACGCCCGCCATCTTGACTGTTTACAATTGTTAAGGACTCAACATCAGAAATTTGACTTGTTAGTTTAATAAGAAATTTAACGCGAGTGCTAAGCTAACACTTGTTGGTAAAATGCAATTTTTTGTTATAACTATTGTTAAACCCGTGTTAAGTGTTAACATCTGTTGGTGAAATCCGGCATGAATGTATTTAACAAGTTCTGTGAAAGATTTCCAGAACTTGCTTTCGATGAAGTGGTGAAGTTAACATCTGAGTTTACCGGTGTGTCGGTTTCCAGCAAGGAAAAAGTCACATTCGGCGAAGTTTCAGCTCCCGGCAAGAAGAGACCACGTGCCAGATCAATGAAGAAATGAATGGCGACGTTTTCAAATCCTGGTTTGAAAAGATTCTCCCCAAATTACAATCGAATAGCGTTATTGTGATGGACAATGCCCCCTACCACAATGTGAGGTTAGAAAGCATATCAAACAAATCTTGGAAAAAAGTGACATCATAGCATGGCTACAGACGAGGGCCATGTTAAGGCGGAATTGCTAGCAATGGTCAAGTCTCGCGCTAAAGAGTACGAAAAATACGTAATTGACGAAATGGCAAAACTTGTGGGCCACACTGTACTCAGGCTGCCACCTCATCATTGTTATTTGAATGGATCGAGCGATACGGAGACGTCGGACCTGGAGGGTATCGAACCAATTTCCAGCTCAGATTAGAGGAATGCAATTGACGTAAGTAGCAGTTACTTTTCATGTATATTAATAGTGTGCTGCGTGATACTTAGCTCGAGAAATGTACCTTTAGTGTCTAAAATTTATATTAATATTATGTTTAACGAAGCGATTAAGCGGTTGGCATGAATACATGCATGTTTTTGTATTGAAAATGCATATTCATATTATTAATACATATTATACGAGGGCTATCCAGAAAGTAGATTACGTTTTCGTCTGTTTCCGCTAGGGGCGGGGCTAGCGCGGCCATATTGGGGTCAGAGCGTTGCGCAGCTCAGTCGGCATCTAGCCGTGCTAGTGAGAGGTTCGTGCTGTGCTCCGTTCAGATACTGTGACGGTTTGAAATGTCTGCGTTAATTGAAAATCCCGCGAGCTGCGAGGTGCGTGCAGTAATAAGGTTTCTGACTGCAAAAAACTGTACACCGATAGAAATCTATCGGCAGCTTTGTGAAGAGTATGGGGACAACATTATCACTGAAGGTGGAGTGCGTCAGTGGGTCATCAGATTTAAAAATGGCCGAACCAATGTTCACGACGAAGATCGAAGTGGGAGACCCAGCATAGTGACTGCCGAACTTGTCGAAAAAGTCGATGCTAAAGTCCGTGAAAATTTAAGGTTCACAATAACGGAACTTTCTTTGAGTTTTCCACAAATTTCGCGAAGTTTGTTGCACGAAATCATCAGCGAAAAGCTTGGTTACCACAAGTTTTGTGCAAGATGGATTCCAAAAATCTTGACAGAGGACCACAAAAATCAGCGAATGGCTGCAGCGTTGAACTTTTTGGACGTTTACCATAAGGATGGTGACTCTTTACTCGATCGCATCGTTACTGGTAACGAAACATGGGTGAAACACGTGAATTGTGAAACGAAATTGCAATCAATGCAGTGGTGGCACACAAGTTCTCCCCAAAAACCCAAGAAATGCATGCAAACAATGTCGGCAAGGAAGATGATGGCGACTGTTTTTTGGGACAGAAAAGGTGTGATTTTGGTGGACTTCCTGGAAAGAGGCACTACAATAAACTCTCAAAGGTATTGCCAAACTCTCCAAAAACTCAGAAGAGCCATTCAAAACAAGCGCAGAGGAATGTTGAGCTCTAAGATCTTGTTGATTCACGACAACGCCCGGCCCCACACGGCAAATGTCACTCGTGAAGTTCTTGAATCTTTTAAGTGGGAGTTGTTTCCTCATCCGCCGTACAGTCCCGACCTGGCACCGAGCGACTTCCACCTATTCCCAGCAATGAAGAAGTGGCTGGCTATGCAGCGTTTTGATGACGACGCACAGCTGCAAGAAGAGGTAACGAAGTGGTTGAAGGCGCAGGCGGCCGAATTTTTCGACGAAGGAATTTCCAAGCTCGTACATCGCTACAATAAATGCCTTAATTTGAATGGTGACTATGTCGAAAAGTAGTATTTGAGTGTGGCTTTTATCTGTATATAATAAAATTTGTTTCCTATACTTTGTTTACTTTTAATTCCAAAACGTAATCTACTTTCTGGATAGCCCTCGTAGTATACTTAACGAAGCGGTAACAGTACTGTCACTCCGATCGCACGTGGACGCGGAGTAATACAGACCGGTGTTTTGTTTACGGTACTTTATTCTCTCGTTGGACATAGTATACAGTTTCTTGTGTACTTGCCGTCGCATTGGACCGACGTGTCTCTGCTAACATTTAATGAGTGAAGACAACATTACTATTATGTGTTTCAAATGGGAAGAGTTCTCACCTGTAGCGAATCAGACCGTTATCCCCTCTCTTTTTATATCTCCCTCTCTCTCGCACACCTGCGAGTGCTCTTGGCGCTAGGCATTAGGGAAGGCAAACTGAATTTTCCTAAGTTTTATAATAATGCAGTTGTTGAAATCAAAATAGCAACATCCATATTCGTATATTAATTATTGTTTATGAACTACTTATTTTGCTAATCCAACGAAAATAGCAGTGGTGCATCTGTATAGCTGTGAATGGTACATTAAGAGATAATTCCTCATTGTCATTGTCTTCAACGTCTAAGTACTGCACAATTATGATAAGTTCCAAAATCTCATTACGTACTATTTCTTTACAAAAGTTGTCTTCTTGTAGTTTATCTGATGTCTCACGCAGTTGGCCCGCCTCGATAGTGTGGTGGTAGCATGTCTGCCTTATGCTTCAAGACGAATGTCGGGTAACTTAAAGCTCCATGGGCCCTGGACTCATTTGAGTATCATTTCACCCAATTCATCCACCACCCGATATGACTTAACGTTGGAGGACGTAAATTACAAATATATATATATATATATATATATATATATATATATATATATATATATATATAGTTCATTATCTTTAGAGACTTTTTCAGGATATGTATCGAAATTTCTGATAATTTAATACATCCTTTGATTTCTCAATTTTATTATTATAGTGGTCACCAAACTACAATGTGATTGACAGTAAGCCATGGAAGAACGCTTTAAATAAATGGGAGGGGATGAGTACATCATAACAGTTGTCATGGTAACCATTAGAAGGACCAATTAGAGTCCAGAAGTTTCCATGAAGTTAGACACTAAACCTTGGTTGCCGATATTCTTAACACGTACTTAGAATGACCTGCGGGGGAGCGAGTTATACAAACGCTGCAGTAAACAAAATACCTCGGGTTTTGTTTCTCTTCTGATAACGCTGCGTAAACAGAATGACTTCACGTATATGATGCTGTTCTTATTTTATATACAGCAGTAAGAGATCCTGTATTGGCAAGTCCCTTTGCATTTTATTTGTGACAGTTTCCCCCGGTTTACGTGTGTGTGAGTTCGTGTATCTCTCCGTGTGTTATGATCATTTGCAATTTTGTTTTAATGAATGTTTAATTATGTCTAAAAATAGTAACAAACGATAATCTGAACGTGCTCAGGAACCAAATAAAAGTATATTTGGTAAAGGTATTCCAATTAAAGGACAGGCACGGGAAATAATATGCTCTGTGAGAGGATACTTCGAAGAGGAGAAATTGAAAGGGTAGCCTATTATTCCATTCTCTAAGGTGCTTTATAGGACTTCGCGTGCTGTAGGTATCAATAAAAACACTTTGGTTAGAACTGGGAAAGAAAAGTATTTTAAAGAAGAAAATCAGCCATCGAAACTAAATTAGAAACTTTCGGGAAAAGGGTATGTAAGCAGCATTTCCCTACTTCAATAAGCATCAAAATGTCACGGGTATGCCTCTTTTGTAACGATGATGTGTTCTCGCATGTTCTAGCGTTTGCATGCAGATCCACGGCTTTTCTACTGTCTTTGTGTACAGTATTACAAATAATAATAATAATAATAATAATAATAATAATAATAATAATAATAATAATAATAATAATAATAATAATAATAATAATAATAATAATAATAATAATAATAATAATAATAATAATAATAATAATAATAATAATAATAATAATAATAATAATAATAATAATAATAATAATAATAATAATAATAATAATAATAATAATAATAATAATAATAATAATAATAATAATAATAATAATAATAATAATAATAATAATAATAATAATAATAATAATAATAATAATAATAATAATAATAATAATAATAATAATAATAATAATAATAATAATAATAATAATAATAATAATAATAATAATAATAATAATAATAATAATAATAATAATAATAATAATAATAATAATAATAATAATAATAATAATAATAATAATAATAATAATAATAATAATAATAATAATAATAATAATAATAATAATAATAATAATAATAATAATAATAATAATAATAATACTAATAATACTAATAATACTAATAATAATACTAATAATAATAATAATAATAATAATAATAATAATAATAATGATAATAATAATGATGATAATAATGATGATGATGATGATGATGATGATGATGATGATAATAATAAATACCCATTGCAGTTGCAACAGAATCACCTTCGCACGCTTAATCCTATCGAGCTCTTCAAGTGGCAAAAATAAGCGGCAACGTCGCCTCTCTCTCCATACGAAATGTCAAATTACTTTCTATTATGGGTGCATTATAAGTTGGTGATTGACAGTTGAAGGAGTGGGGAAAGAGAGGGGATGGCACCGTTGCCACTTTAGCGTCCCTCTCCATGTGCTAGGCAATGAAGGTGATGGTTAGAGGGGAGGTGGCAGTTCGGTTGCAGTCAGTTGCAGTAATGCACACGCACATATTCCTAGAAATTTGCATACTGCAGTATTAATCGTAAGATTGCCGTAAGACTGTCTACACGTTTAAGTGAGCAGTTACCTAAGTACAGCATACGAGTTTGTAACCGCGATGTACATGCCTGATTTTCTTCACTAGCGTATTTCTCTTCCCCTACTCTAACTATGGCATTCTTACTTACACCAACATCAGCTGAGGTTCTGTCCGGTACTTTTGAAACGGGAATTATTGGACTCCCACTGTCATATAATTTCCCTTGCTTGTCCTTTAATTGGGATTCCGTGCCCATAACATTTTTTGTGGTCTTCGCAGATAGTTTCTTTCTGTCTGTTTCTGTAGCACAAGTGTTTGCGGTAGCCATGATTAACGATAATTAGCTAAATATTAAAGTTGCGCTGAAACACAAAAGTTGATCACAGAAACACTAAAGTTGATCACAAAAACACTGAAGTTGATCACTGAAACACACGAATTATATTGCGAAAATGTAAAGCTGTTTACACTCTGTGAAACATTCACTACCTGAAGCAGTACACTCTTAGTTTGGCAGTGATGACAGGGAAAAATACCCTAAGTAAGGGTTGGTCATTAAACTGTAAAGGTTGGTCATTGACCCAGAAAATTTCATAAGCTATTCCTTGAAACTAAATCCACACCTGTTCCCTTCCAACAACGCATACCGTCTCATACCACAGGGCAACGAACGACGACGGTATTGTGATACCGCTGATTCATAAGCGAAGCAACAATAGTAGCAGTGTCTGTTTACTGAAAACTTCAACATGCCGACAGAATAGCGTCATGCATAAAGCACGTGATCTAGTACGATAGAGTTGGCAACATAGGATAAGCGGCTCGGGTTGCTATGGCAACAGTTTACTTTTGATTGGTGGATTGCTGGTTGCTAGGCGACGGCAATGACGTGTCAGTGACGTGTTTATCTCCTCTCCTTGTTTTCGCAGCTGAACAGCACGTGGAGGCAAAACGCCAATCACCAGCTTATAATGCACCCATTATAGAACGTGGTTTCAAGTAAATATTAAGCATAGACAAAACTTAAAGAGGTGAAATTAAATTAATATGATCATTAACACACAGTAGGACTTACTTTAATATATCTAATAAAGGTAATTTTATGCAACTGACATACATATGTTAGCACACACACAAACACATACGTACTGACATCATTTATACTTCATTAGTACAAGGAGGCGTCTCGCAACAATACCTAACCTCTGCACTACTTCAAAACCTCGGGCGTACCTGCCTGTCAAAATAACGTAGGAAACCACATCCTACTTACTAAAAAATATCTCCATTATACATGTCTCGTAAGCACACAATAACTGATAATATTATACATCGTCATTCATTCTTTCTTAAATCACACAAACACACGTAAACATAATTCCTGATAGTCCTTGCCTCAACAAAAATTATATACAGAACTATGAAATTTAAAAGCATGTGGCGCACACTTAGTGGTACAGGACAGTACAGCATAAGTCACTATGGGGTGGCATGAAATATAAAACGTAATGCATTAAGGGGAATAGAAATGGATGCAAGGTGATAGAACAAAACATCTTGAAACAAAATTTCCAAAAATATGTTTTACTGAAACCAGAAGCAATACTTCACAATCAATGTAATTCATAATTTATATCTATGATGCGAAATTATATAAATTCAAACATTATTCAAAATGGCTCTAACAATTGTACTGTTTTGGATTTGTCTCAATTATTATACAAGTTGAATATCACCTTTAAAATACTGTAAACAAACAACACATAGCTACATATGATATAAAACACTTTAATTAGTAATATTATCCTAAATTATAAAGTTCAGAAACACTAAAAAAACTTTTACAGATCACTTGAAAGGACATATACTTAATGCTGCTAGAAAAATTTGTTAAGTTACTGAAGGAACATGATAACACCTGTGGGCTTAACATTACAATATTTAGTTCAAACAGAATTAAGCTACCTCTACAGAAAGTTCAATATTAGCGAGGGTGGGTGGGTTAAACAGAAAAGTGATGGGGGAAGGACGCAGCTAGAATTACACATAGTCAAATTTTGGAATAGAATTTTGGTTAATTTACTAACGGGGGTTAGAAGCACAGATATCAAAACCCTAACTATGGCGAGAGAGGGTGCAAAGACCGGCATCTCAGCCAAATGAGGCCCAGGATTATAAAGGTACAAGTTGGAGGTATAGGGATTGAAATCATATTTCTGCCATTAAGGGTTGTAGAATTGGCACCTCCACCAAATGTTGGGTACTTAAAGTTTTCATAAGAAACGACCAGGATCGTACCATATCTCCCCAACAGCCCCAGGGGAGGTCGCCTTATCGTAGCACTGACTGCAGGCGGGGAGGTTTGTATGCTCCAATGAGGCTGAGAGCTACACCGAGTGTACCTATGCTACCAGAAGGGTCACCCATGTCGCGCAGGTCTCATGCAGAGCAGCTGGATGAAGAAGGTCCTACAACGACCTATCTCTCATACCCCATCCTGTTTCCATCCCCATCTTTCCCTACCCAAGCCAAAGTGGAAAGCATCGTGCTGAGGGCTGAATGGCACCAGGTGTAGATGGTGTCTCGAACGATCCAACCAGCTCAAACCCCATTGTATTGTAGACCTTGTACTTCTGCAGGGGCCTCCAGGGGTAGTAACAGATTATCCCCAATACTGGTGAGACAATTGAGTATGACAAATTTAAACAGCCAGAGCGCTCCTTAGCTGGGGAGTCTGACAGAACTACAGTAGATCGGGCCCTGGCAATGGAACCCAGTCAAGCAAAGAACTCCTTTATTCGGGACTCAGGTTCTAAGGGGAACATTCCCAGGGAGAGTAGGAGGCCAGAGGGCTCCCTAACGGGGGACTCCAAGGCCGAAGCCTCTGAACCCTCGCAAAAGGAGGAACCAGAAGCTGATGAGGGTAAGGTTATTGATCTAGGGGAGCTAACCAGTAAGGTGGGCTCTCTAAACATCAAGAAGAAAGGGAAATCTGGAGCAGAGAGGAGCAGGAGGCTGGCCAGGCTAGCAACAGGGGGAGGTGCGGGAGTAACTGTACCCTCTTCTTCTGCTGTGGTCGGGTATGCTCTCCCGGATCCCTCTGAGGGAACCACCGCTTCTTCGCTCAAGAAGCGACTTAGCCTTCAACCACTCCAGAGGGAGGAAAACCATTGAAACGGCCAAGGGCCGAGTAATCAAGGGTTGTCCAGACTGGACTCAGGATGGTATCGTAAATGAGGGCTATCCTGAGACACAGATTACTCTGTAACAGCTAGTGAATATTCAGGCAGGTATCGGCAGGTTTGTGGCCGAACTACCAGACGATTCCAAAGTGGTTCCCCAGTTTGTTGACCACTACCTGGCTAAGAAGACAGCCATAGTGGTTTGCCAGGATGAGAATCCTCGGTCTTGGCTTACCGGTATGGTGCCCAACATAAAGGCGTGGGAGGGCTCCAATCTAAAAGTGATTGCTATGGATGCTCTCCCTACGTATAAGAGGTTGATGGTCTGGATCTCAGGACCCCTGTGGAGACGTACGTCATCTTCAGACATTTGGAGGGTGCTAGAGCGCAAGGTGGAGCCCAGACGGGTTTGACTTGTGATCAGCATGGACTCAGCTGCCACAGAGGAAATCCTAGAAGGAATCAACGGGAAGCTCTTCTGCGGCACGGGCCTGGCAGCGTTCACTTTACTGGGAGCTGGAGCGAAGAAGAAGGAGGACAAGATGACAGCATAAAAACTAAGCTTACCCTTTACAAGTCAAGGCTCATTCCCGAAGATCTGTGTAGCAGTGTTGCAGCTCTTCTAAATTAAGGCAGCAGCTCCGCTGATACCAAATTGCGATTCGTCGTCTTCATCCTCTGCCTGTTGCTGGTGTTCTGGCCCATCTTCATCCTTTTCATACTGATCTTCAGCTTCACCATCATTTTCTTCCTTTTCACTGTCACTATCACCACTGTCACCACTTAAGTGAATAACTAAATCCTCCCCTGCATCTAGAACTCCCTCGGTTCTCATATATTTAATTTCGACTTTCCTTACATGTTTGCTTGCTTTTTGTCATTCTTCTGCTGTTATTGATTTCATTTTTCGTCCGTAAGTTTAATTATATCATACATTTTAAAAGAAACATTATGTTTGGAAACCCAGTTTTTTAGTGTCACCCATATTAATTCTATGGTGTTCAATTCCGGATGGTAGGGAGGTAGTCTTAGGACACTATGATTGTGCCCCTCAAGTATTTTATCTACTTTATAAGAAGATGCTGGTTTTTAGGGTAGAATAAGCTGATAAATTTCAGGATTTCTTAGGTTCGAAAAATTAGTGTTTTTGAACTCATCTTCAGTCATGTGTCTCTGTAGCCAGCATATCATTTGATCTCTTCCAGAGTGTGAATTTGGAAGTTTTTCAATTTGCACGTTGTGATATGGGGCGTTATCTATAACTAGCACAGATCTAGGAGTCAGGTTAGGAATAAGCTTCACTTGAATCCATTTTTGGTAATTGTTATAATTCATATTGTTGTGGTAATCTCCGCACTTTTGTTGTGCCTTAAATCGTATATAGGCATTTGAAACAAAACCCAGTTCTTCTTCAGCATGCACGATTACCAACTGCTGGCCTTTCGACATGGGTGCAGAGTCCTTGTAACGAGTTATCACTCCAGGCATATGGCGTTGTATGTGTTGTATTGATTTAAGTCTCATCCATATAAACTATATTGCGACCTTCATTGCGGTATCTTTGAATACTGTCGCGAACCCGATCGCGACAAGGCGGCTTGGCACACAAGGGAACTAATAGGTTTCACGTAGATAACGAGCTTGTATAAGCAGATAAACATAGTGTTTGAGATAAAAGACTTACCGAAACAAACAAACTGAGCTAAATGAAAATTTTTGGTAATATCTTGATTATTCGGTTTCTTTATTCTTCTGGAAGAGTCTCGATTTACGAAATAGGTATTTAAGGAGGTGACGGCTGGCAAAGAGTCAGTTGTGACAGTTGTTGTAAACAAGAGTGAGTACGCAGTAGTTGTGAAATAATAGCCAGCTGTGTAGTTGTAACGAGAGCTAAAGATGTAATCTGCTGTCACTGTTTGTTATTGTGATCGACCTTGTAGGACTGTGTATATGTGATTTAATGTTCTTACGTGAGAATTGAATAGTGTATTTCGATGAAAATAAAGAAGAAATTAAAGAAGTTCCAAAACTTAGCGTGTTTGGGGACTACTGGAGCCTTGCGCACCACCCCACTCACTGCTCTAGAGGCACTGCTTGGTTGACTCCTCTGGATTTGTTTATCCAAGAACAGGCTGGGGTGACTGCTCATCGTCTCTGGAGTTTGGACTGTTGGTCTTTTGAAACTCCGGTTAAAGCACACAGAGAGATATTGAACAGGCTTCAGAAGTCGCGGACTATCCTAGCGATGGGTTGTGACAGTATGAAGTCTATTTATAATTTTAATTCTGAATATAGGGTCAGTTTTCCACCCAGAGAGGAATGGACTTGTGGCCCACGGGTTCCTGAGTGTGTCAAGGGGTTCGTCTGGAATACACGACGGCTCGAAGACTGACTCAGGGAGCGGGGCTGGCATTTATGGGCCTAAGACGAGGCTATCGTACTCACTGGTAGGTTATTCTACAGTATTCCAGGCCAAAATATATGCTATTTTGGTCTGTGCTTACTACATCTTAGGGATGCCTTGGCTGCATGGTCGGATTAGTATCTGTTCTGACAGCTAGGCTGCCCTGAAGTCACTATGTGCTAGCACAACAAGGTCTCGGTTGGTTCGAGAGTGCCAAGAGACCTTGAATATTCTCTGTTCTCGCTGACCAGCGCAGCTCTGTTGGGTTTCTGGGCATGCTGAGATCAGATGAAATAAATTAGCTGATAGGCTAGCCAGGGAGGGCTCGGCCAACGTGTTTATTTGTCCAGAACGTGTCCTTGGTATTACCCCAAGAAGGGCCAGATGTGAGACCCTTGATTGGGTATCACTTCAACATGGCACTTCGTGGCGTAATCTTACCACAGCTAGGCAGGCTCGGTCTATGATCGAGGGACCTAGCAAGAACAGCAGAATTCTGCTAACCTTTAATCAGGTACAACTTAGAAGTGTTGTTGGCCTGTTGACAGGGCACAATACCCTAAAGAGACACCTGCATGTGACGAAGCTTAGTGCAGACTCCACATGCAGGAAGTGCGGTGGAGAGGATAAGTCTTCGCTACATATTTTGTGTGAATGTGAAACACTTGCTACACTTAGACACTTTATTCTGGGCTCAGACAAACTGAGACCAGATGATATAAGGAGTGCTCATCCTAGACTTATCCTGTCCTTTTTGGAGGTCACAGGACATGAATAAGCAGTGAAATAACAGGGGCACAATGGGCCCAACATGCGGCCTACATGCAAGGGACCGAAAGGGCTCAACCCATTTACTCTAATTCATTGATTCATATCTCCCCAAAAATAAATATGGGAGCTCGGCGCCCCAACCAAATATTGGGCACAAAATTACGAAGGTACAAGGTGGTTAGAGGTACAGGGATCAAAACATGCCTCTGACAAAAAAGGGGCGCAGAGATCGGCACTCCAACAAATGTCGAACCCCAGGGATAGGGTGACGATTGGGAGTGCACAGCTGGGGATCAGATGGTAGGGCAAGGATGGGGCAGTTGATAAAAGAGTAGAAGAGACAACACTTAGTTTCCTCACATGATAAGAGACTGGGTTTTAATTGCAAATGTTACAGTACAGAACCCACCAAAAGCTTGAAGAGGCGTTGGGGTGAAATATTATACATATTACACAATTATTTGGTGAAGCTTACCTACGAGGATGTGTCCCATACTAGTGCTGATGTAAACGAATAAGGCCTCCACTGATGAGCAGCATGATGACGTAGATTCGGCGTGACCCCTACAGAGGAATTCAATTTAGATTAGCCATCTGCAGCAAAGTTTCACCTTAGACTACCCACGCACCTTCTGAAAACCACGGCTATAAGTATGAACAAATAAGCTGAAGAGAGGGGGCCAACACAGAGAACCTGGGTACCTTCCACATTAGATCAGCAGAAATCCTTCTAAAACATCTACAACAATCCATCTGTCATACTGGTATGAAGTACCAAGATTCGCTGATTGCAAATTCTTTGTTGCTAGGTTCAATGCCCAGAAATGCTGAGTTCCACATTCATGTACTGCTCTTGCCCCGAAAATTGGCAAACTAAGGGTTTCCCATCCTTTGTCCTGCTATGAGGTTCAACATCTTTACTCCCACAAATGATAATTCAGTTTTATAAAGAAACCTCGTGCTGTTAAAATTCCAAATAAAATCCAAAAATAAATTAAGTTTCTTCATCTCACCAAAGCATATGCGACAACATAACATTGGAGGACGTAGATTGAAAAAAAAATTATACATATTGCATTTGGATCAAAGAAGCAAATACTGTCATCTTCTCAAGTCATATTATATTCAGTTAAATGATTAGAAAGGAAATACAAGAAGTTCCAAGATTCCATTGGAAAACAGAAGATCAAGTGGAAGATCTTCAGGAAGAGAGAAACTAGGAAATTCATCTAAAAAGAAGAGGAAGAAAATGCATTCTCCAAAGAAGAACCACATGCACCAAAACAGTAGCTTAGATATAGAAGAGATTGCTTCAACATTGTGTACAAAATAAAGACAATTCCTGATGGCTCATTTAAGTATAAAGCTAGATGTAGCAATTTGGAATTTAATATAATCAGACATTTGGCCTGTGAAGATATGGCCGCGGTTCTGTCAGTTTTCATCATTGCAGCAAACGAGAAAATATATTTAATCCAGTTAATGTTTGTTCAGCATTTTTATATGCAACTCTTGAAGTATCCATTTATATGCAGTAAACAAAAGGGTACAGTGATGGTCCTTAGAGGGTGTGTAAGTCAAAAGGAAGTTTTTCTGGACTAAAGCAGGCTTCACGTTGTTGGAATGATATGTTTGGAAAGTTCTTGTCAAAATTAGATCTTAATATAATGATGTAGATTTAGGAGGCTGTCAAGTAAGAGAAGATTAGCAAGTTGCACAATGATAAATCTACAGTGGTGGAGCCATTTTGTGGTTCAATCAAATGCAATCAACAGTAGGGACTTACACTGCTGAAGCTGGGGTAACTGCAGCTGGTGAGTACTCCGGAGAGGTTGTATGGTTGAAACATATTTTTAATGAGGTAAGAAGACTAACAAAACATTAGTAATAATCAGGGATAGGAAGTTCGTACCGATTTCCTGGAGCAGTGTAAGAGCGGCCAGGGATGGCTATACCATGCAGCGCTACTAGCAAGGGCAAAGTTCGTCGTAGAATGCAACTCATTAGTGTAACTTGTATCCTAAACTAATACATATTACATGTTTAGCACATGTTTTACACCGAGTGGCTGAATCA
Organism: Mantis religiosa; assembly: GCA_030765055.1. NCBI lineage: Eukaryota > Metazoa > Arthropoda > Insecta > Mantodea > Mantidae > Mantis > Mantis religiosa. The sequence continues at coordinate 185,837 of JAUKNK010000191.1, forward strand.
ATCCAATGTAGTTATGCAGGTGTAGATGACTTTGTAGCTCGCATCAAAAAGATATCTTTGAAGGCATCTTACAGGATTGCAAACCTCAGAGAGTAAGCACCAGACATATCGCTACCACCACAGCCAGTTGTCACCACATGGGTAACTTGGCTGCAGGCTGTAATTTATTATACCGAACATTATGACAAAATTGTTTCGGTATTAGGCAATTTAAAAACCGAAGGCAGTTCTAGCATACAAACTGCCAAACGTCTAGTAACGAACAGTTTTGTAAAAATATATTGATTGCACATTTGTTCAAGGAGTTACCCACAACTATCACACTGTTACAGCCCAGAGGTATGGAGCTGACTGAATCTGAGCGGCATGTAGAACTATCAAAATGGATTTACCTAATCTCAAGCATTCTACCTGAAATAAAGACGAAAATTAAAAGAGTAACTGAAAAGAATGCGGGGTTCGGTGCAATTTACCACATACGAGATGCACTTTTGGATCCCAACAAAAGCTATGTTGATGTGTGTTTGGAGGAATTTAGTAACAGTGACGTCAAAATTAATATAAAATTATTTGTGGTTGGTTTATTGACACTCGTCACTTACTTTTTCATATATTTATGAGAGACTAGTTTCAAAGGCCCTGGCCTCCATTTTCAATCTCTTCCCAAGAGATTGAAAATGGAGGCCAGGGCCTTTGAAACTAGTCTCTCATAAATATATGAAAAAGTAAGTGACGAGTGTCAATAAACCAACCACAAATAATTTTATATTAATTTTGACGTCACTGTTACTAAATTCCTCCAAACACACATCAAGTATAGGCAAATAAGTCTTGAGGAATAACCAAATGGAGTTAAAGTGTGGAACAAGGAACATGGAGTTGGGAAGAGATTGAAAATGGAGGCCAGGGCCTTTGAAACTAGTCTCTCATAAATATATGAAAAAGTAAGTGACGAGTGTCAATAAACCAACCACAAATAATTTTATATTAAAAGCTATGTTACTGATACGGAACTGATAAAATACTTCAAATATGTCCCGATCACATCATGTGAGGTCGGAAGAACATTTTCGCACTATAAATCTTGTTTGATGGGATGTAGAATGTGTTTTTCATTTCAAAGGCTTTAGAGGTACATTATTGTTTATAGTATTATGGCCGCACTTGAGTAAATATGTAGTATTGATATTTTGTCTAGCAAGAGTCTTCAGATATTTAAGACATTACTGTTATTAGTTAGATATTAATTTACATTCGATCAGGATATATTAGAACCTGCGTTATAATTGCTTGGGTGTTGTCACAATGTGCCTATTTAAATAATGAAATCAGCCAGAGACAAGCCCATATGTACATACTATATAAGAATTGGTATGTTGTACATAATGATCTGAATAGGTGTGCATTTACGAATGTCCCATAGGACATTTTTATTCTCTGTGCAAATGGTTTCAGTGCCTCTCCGCCGTGTGCTCTTATCTATGAGTTCTTTGGATGCCGGGAGAAGGTTGGTCGCAACGTGTATAGGGGATGGCAGGCAGTAAGAACCTCCTAAAAAAAAGATTTGGGTGCTAAGTACTGCATCCTCCCCTTCAACCCAAAGGTACTTCGGTAACCTCTAAATTAACTCCCAATCAAAAAATCTACATCACCTTCATCCTACAAAATTCAATTTAAATCCTACCTGCGGTAAAACCCTTAACGGGTGGGCACGCAGCGAAAACCTTCTGTAAAAGAAAAGAACCTCCTAGCTCTGTTAATAATGTACACAGCACAACAGTCAGATTATCTCAAAACTCTAAAATTTATAAAGCACAAGCCCATGTTTTGACATTTGTTTACTCATTTTTATAACAGAGAAAAAGTGCTCCAAAGTGAAATATTATTGTTCCACAAATCAGTACAGAGCATCAAATTGCTGATAATATTCACCGTTTTTCAAACCAAAACTGTTAATTTTTTGTAATCAAGTAGGACTATCTTAAAGGATTCTTATTTGATTTTAAATGTGTGAAATAAAATATTACAGTATTTTGTTTTTGTTTATACAGTTAGTTTGTTGCATTTGCACTGTTGCTAGTAATTAAAGAAGCCATGTCAAAAATACCTATTGCTTAATGCTTCTGTATTTAGAAGTTCAGAAATAAAAGGCCTTTGCAGTGAAACGTTAATAAATCTTTAATATATTGATCTTTGCCCTCTTTAATTCAAATGCACTCCTTTCTACAATAAAAGCTTTGTCTACTAACTGTTCTATTTGTATGAATTATTTCATTTCAAACGAAAGATTTGGTTGCTGTGGGAACAGTTTAACTGTTGGCTTACTTCAAAATTTTCTCGACAACTTACACAACTACAATAATATGCAAAATTATAATTATTTAATGAGATTAATTGGGAATTGCTTATGTAATTAAGCTTACTATTCAAAAACTTCCAATTATCAGATTTTTTTGTAATTTATGTCATCCAATGTTCAGTCATATCGGACAATGAATGGAATGGGTGAAATACTGAAATGAGCCCAGGGTCCATTGAGCTTAGAGGACATTCATCTTTCGGGATAAGGGAAAATCCCAGAAATAACTTTAGCCAGGTAACTCATCCTGACCGAGATTCGAACTCGGGACCACTTGAACGTGAAGCAGACCACTACCATCTACGCTACCGAGGCGGGCTTAGTGAATTTAATGAAGTGTTCAAAAACATTGCATTTTAATCTGGGAGTGGCTGAGTCAAAGCGTGAATTCTTTGATAGAGTCGACATGAAAAATTCAATGCCATGGCTGGGATTTGAACCACAGATCATCCAGTCGCTCTTAACCATTGAGCTACCATGGCCAATTTGGCGTCATGACATGAAATTCTCCTATTGACTCATATATTCCCCCAGTAAACCACTAGGAGCTCTCGCAGGCTTGAGTCCCAGGCTTCATCATTTAACTCTTATTATTTAAGTTAGTTGATGGAAATTATTCATTTCTTCACACTAGCCATATACAAGTTAAGGTATTGGATTGATAGAGTCGACATGAAAAATCCAATGCCACGGCCGGAATTTGAACCACGGATCTACTGGTTTCCCTCCAGTCACTCTTAACCATTGCGCTACCATGGCCAATTTGCCGTCATAACATTAAAGTCTCCGATTGACTCATATACTTCCCCGGTAAACCACTAGGGGCTCTCGCATCCGATATACACCGTTTGTGGCGACTTACCATTGTAAGTACTTGAGTCCCAGGCTTCATCATTTAACTCTTATAAAGTTAATTGATGGACATTATTCATTTCTTCACGCTAGTGACAGTTTTAAAATGTCCCTTAGTGTCCTTTAAATTTACATAGGGGTCTCCATGCCACACTTTGCCCTTTTGAAAATGTCCTTCCATATGCTGTTATGAACTACCATATAGGAATTGCTATCAGTAACATCACCTCTGCACATACTATAGTTTTGTACTATGTCATTATACAATGCCAGCTTTTTGTGGGTGGATGATTCATCGGTTTGTTTCTCCTCAAGTGAAGATGATTGGGTGGCCCCGAGCGTTGCCAACTTCCACAGCATGCTAACGCGGAAAACACCAACATTACGTAAGCAAACCAGCGATACTGCAATATGCAAATAAACTGACGTAAGGATCAGTGGATCATTGCGAGTTGTTATTATTACTATTATACTGTTACTATTATTATTGTCAAAACTATTTAAAAACTTAAAGGAATTTAGCACAACGTTTTGGAATAGTCAACATTAAGCAAGCAAACCAGCGATACTGTAATGCGCAAATAAACTGACATAAAGATCAGCGGATCATTGCCAGAGTTTATTATTATTGTTATAATAATAAAACTTACTACGCAAAATTCCCATTACAGCATTGCTGGTTAATAAGAAAAAGAAAATGTGTTGGCAACGTTCCGCTGTATTCGCGTACTCGGAGCGCCGCAGTTGACAACTTGTTTGCGTGACGTCATTCCGTACCAAATAACTAAGCCGCCCAACTGCATGATCAGGCACGTATTCTGAAGTCAATTTCCGGGGGGGGGGGGGGGGGGGTCCAAAAATCTACGTTGAATTATTTTCTTTTAATAATTAATCAGGGATGTATTTTTATCATGTTAGTAAAACTAAAAACAGATGTAATATATTACATTCACATTACTTTCTCCACCCAATCCTCTACAAATTGTTCTCAGAAAAGCTTGTTTTTGTCTTGTTTCTTTGGATAAAGTCTATAGAAAGACCTTTAATTGCACACTTTTGTTCTTATACCTGGGATAAAGTGATATAAGCAACAATCAGATATTTAAAAACGAACTACTAATTGATGCATTTGAAGTATTAGTTCTCCTTGAATGAAAAAGGGAATAGGATCTTAGAAGTTAAAAATTACATACCTTTAAGTAAGATTCTGAGAATTTTAATCACTAACAAATAATATATCGGAATTAGTTAACTTTGCAATACATTATTATAATTGACATTATTTGTGTATTTTAACGAGTTACTTGTGCAGTAACTTTTCGTTTATCTGTTAGGTTTAGAATAGTTATACAGACTTCACTTCCAGTAAAGCACCGTTTCATTTACTGCCCAATATGATTATCCAGTTAAAGGACGTTAAAGTATTAAAAATAAATAAATAAAATACTAGGTTTCTTATGAAATTATGCAACGAGCAATTTTGAGACTGTTAAATGTGCATAACAATTGTTATATAGGATGAGATGTTTCGAAAATAGCTGATACGAGGGAAGTAGAAATTGCGGGAGTTGCGTATTTTATGAGCTCCACATTCTCTTTTAACCTGATGTTTTTATCTATGATAACCTGGTTTCTTAGTTAAATAATCATGGAAATTAAAGAGGTGTTTATCACCTTTTCCCCAAAAATTCAAAATTGTCGTGTCTCAAACATGAGGCATTTGAATCGTAATCAATAGACATGTTTCTGAGAACAGAAAATTGACGAAAGTTCTTCCATCCAAAAGAAGATATTCACTCACTTTAGTCAATGACCCTTGTTTCAGTTTAAATAACTCAGTTCTGAAGACAGTCCTGAGGGCAAGCAAGAGGTGCACAGTCGGGAACAAAAGAAAGAGTCACAGTTTCAAATTTATTTGATCATTTAGTCATTTGTTGCTAATATTTTTCTCAGAAATGTTTATTTCTTGTGAAACTATTTATTATTATTTTTTTATAAAATTACTTATTAAGATTTTAGTTAATTGATGGAAATTAATCATTTCTTCACACTAGCCGTACATAGGCTAAGGTTTATCATACGATAGAGTCAACATGAAAAATGCAATGCCACGGGCGGGATTTGAACCACGGATCTCCTGATTTCCGTCCAGTCGCTCTTTACCCATTGAGCTACCATGGCCAACTTTCTGTCATGACATTCAACTCTTCATTTGACTCGTATATTTCCCCGGTAAACCACTAGGGGCTCTCGCATTCCAGATACACCGTTTGTGGTGACTTAAAATTGTAAGTACTTGCATTGTAAGTACTACTGTGATGAAGCCTCGCTTCATCAGGCTTCATCACAGTAATACTTACAATGCAAGTACTTACAATGGTAAGTCGCCACAAACGGTGTATATCGGATGCGAGAGCCTCTAGTGTTTTACCGGGGAAATATACGAGTCAAATGGAGTAACAGCGAGTGGACGAAAACCAGGAGATCCGTGGTTCAAATCCCGGCCGTGGCATTGAATTTTTCATGTTGACTCTATCTACTTATTAAGAGTTTTCATTACACTAGGCGCCCTTGTTTTGTACAGTGAATAGAGACGTTAAGAAGAGAAACTTAAATAAACTTTTTCAATTCATTTTAAACTTAGTTTTATTTCAACTATTTATTTATTAAAGGTTCGGAATGACAATTCACTTGTAGTACTGATTGTGAAGACAAAAGCGCGCCTATCGGCTACTAAGAAGCGGGAGTGCACACGCAATGCAGAAGTTGAAGTAAAATATTTCCAAACAAACGTGGTCTACATATTGTCGCCAGGCATCGTTGTGCTGCTGCCGGCCCATGCTCAGACAGGAGAGAAAGAGACAGATAGTCCGGCGCGCAGCACTAAACGCCTGCCGAGAGAGAGAGAGAGAGATGTCGTGATAGTTCTCTCTATCTCTCGCTGCGTCGTGAAAGTTTGACAGCTTTCGAGCGATCCAGTTAGTTCTAAAACAAGTGGAGGTATACAAGTGCCGCGGCTTATCAGTAAGGGCTAGTTGAGAACTGACAATCCTGAGTGTACAGCTCTATAGTGATTTGAAAGTGAATTCTTTTGCTTTTTAGTGAGTGAAGCAACGAGAGACCTTGGACATTGCGTGTTTGTATAACACGTCAATTTTAGGGCCTGTAAGGGATGTACAAAACGCATTTTTACTTGCAATAAAGAGCAGTTTGAATTTATGCAAACTAGACTTTTAATTCTACGAACCCACAAAGTGACATTTGGTGTCAGGATTGGAACAGCATTGCCAAAGATTCTAGAAGAGCTGAAAGAAATGAGAACAGCAAATGACACCCTCGCTGCGAAAACAGAAGTGGAAAATTACAACCTGGCCGCGAAAATAACCACGGAAATGAAAACGGCGAACGACACCCTGACCACCAAAATGAAAGCCGAATTAACTGATATGCAGGCTGCGAACGAGGCCCTGGCAACCAAATTTGAGGAATAGTTGGCCAGCGTGAAGGAGGACATCACGGAGTTGGACGAGCGCGTAGAAGACCTGGCGAATCGCGTTAACGACCTAGCGGGAAAAGCCGAGAGCAACATCAAGTCCCTGAACGCCATTGCGGAGGACATCGTCGGAAGGAGGTTGAAGGATTTGAAGGCCGACGTGCCGGGACGCGACACAACATCTGCGCGCATTACACCACCTAAGTACGACGGCACATCAACTTTCGTCGAAGACTTCCGCCGCCAATTCGACACAGTGGCCAACCACAAGTGGTCACCAGAAGAAGTGGCCACACAGCTAATAGCCAGCCTTCAGGGACAGGCCACAGATGTCCTGCACGCGGTACAGACAGCGGCGGCGCCCACGGACATCTAGGAGGCCCTGGAAAACCGGTTTGGAAACCACCGCTTAGCCGCAGCCTACCACAGCCAACTGAAGGCAAGGACACAGCAGCCAGGGTAGACGCTGCAGGAGTTCGCCCCGGCAATTGAACATCTCGCCAGCAGAGCTTTGGTCGACCTCCCACCTGAGTTCGTATCCGGTAAGCCGCCTACTCCTTCGCCGACGGGGTACGAGACTCGAGATACGTCAGCGCCTAATGCTGGGTGACTACAAGACCATCGAGGAGGTGCTAACGGCTGCACCAAGAATGGAGGCGGCTAAGTGACGGCTACCCCGACTGCGAGAACAAGGAGTATTCGCTACAATGAAGACCGAAGTCCTGTCGAGCGACGCCAGCGAACACCTAGTGGCGTGTGTTAGGCATGTGGCCTGCCGGGAAACCTGCAGAGACTGCCCACACCAGAAAGAGCAGCCGGAGAAACGAGTAATGGCCGGCGTGGCGAGGGGCACGTCGGCGCCATCACCTCCATCCCCTCGAGTGACACTAAGGCCGTCAGCCGAAGTATGAATGACAGCCTCATCGCGGACGGTTGGGTGAAGGGGAGAACGTGCCGCGTGCTTGCGGACCCCGGGGCAACCGTGACCACCATCAGACCTGACGAAACCAGGGATTTGCCGTCGAGAAAACCGAGCCGACCATACCAGCTAGTGACGGCATTGGGCGACACCTTAGCTGTGGAGAGGGAGGCCCTGCTGCAGTTGACCTAGGGACGGAGTGCAGTCCATCTGAGGGTGTTCGTCGCGGAGGTGGCTGAGGAGGCGATACTGATACTGGATGCCCTCAAGAGCCACGAGGCGACGGTCGACGTCGGCAAGAAGGTCCTGCGGGTCAATGGAGAAGAGGTGTTACTCCGGAAACCCGAAGAATGCTTTAAAATCTGCAGGGTTATCCTGAAGGAAGATGTGGTTGTCCCTGCGAGAAGCGAGGTGGTGGTGACGGGGCGACTGGAAGACCAGCGGACGAAGAAATGATGCTGGACTGGAAGACACCTGTGCACGGAGTTTGTGTAGCCAGGTCATTGTTAGCATCCCAAGAGGAGGTGCAATTGAGGCTGCTCTACCCAACGGACACCGATAATGACATCCAGGCCGGGACTTAGTTGGGGACGTGCGAGTCTGTGGTCAGCATAACGGCAATCGACAAGACCCAGGAGCCGGTGCCGACGCAACACCTGGGGCCCCGGCTGGAAGACTTCCTGGAGAGGGTGGCCGACCATCTGACCGCAGAACAGCTAGAGAAGATCTGGCAGTTGGTGGGACGATAAAAGCGCGTCCTCAGCCAAGGTAACAGCGACTACGACCACACGGACTGAGGGCTTCACCGCATCGACACCGGAGACGCCAGGCCTATGCGGCAACCACCCAGACGCGTTCCGCTGGCAAAACAAGCGGTGATACGGGACATGCTGGAGACATGAGATCTAGGGGAGTGATTGAAGAGTCTGAAAGCCCTTGGTGTTCCCCTGTAGTCTTGGTGACAAAGAAGAACGGCGAGCTACGCTTCTGCGTGAACTACAGAAAGCTGAACGCTGTCACCAGGAAGGACTGCTTACCCTGGACTGAGACTCCCTGGGTACACTTACTGGTGCGTAGTGTTTCTCAACCCTGAGCCTTAAGTCGGATTACTGGCAGGTGGTTCTGGACCCGAGATACAAAGAGAAGACCACATTTTTGACAGGCCAAGGGCTTTGGCAGTTCACGGTTATGCCCTTTGGTCTTCGCAACGGACCAGCTACCTTCCAACACCTCATGGAGTCAGTGATGAGAGGATTGATTTATGACGGCTGCCTGCTATACATGGATATCATCATCGTGGGCAATATATTCGAAAACCATCTAGATAACCTGAGCAAGCTGCTACAGAGACTGCAGGCGACCAACCTGAAGCTGAACGCGAAGCTCCAGCTCTTCCGCAAGGAAATGAACTACTTGGGCCACATAGTCTCACTAACCGGAGTGGCCACAGATTCGGAGAAGATACAGGTAGTAAGAGATTGGCCTCACCCGAAGGATAAGCGAGAATTGCGCAGTTTCCTGGGGCTGTGTAGTTATTACTGGCGCTTTATAAAGGAGTTCTCTGACATCGCCAAGTCCCTCACTAACCTGACAGAACATCGGCCTTATGCGTGGACGAAGGACACCGAAGACGCTTTCCAGAAGCTAAAGCAGACACTTTTCAGTGGTCTTATTTTGGGATTCCCACAACCAGCTGTCAATTTCATTGTCGACACCGCCGCCAGCGAACATTGCATTGGAGGCGTCCTATCCCAAGTCCAGGACGGCCACACGCGGGTTATAGCCTACTACAGTAAGACGCTGTGCAAAGCAGAGAAAAACTACTGCGTCACTCGGCGAGAGCTACTGCGGTAGTAAAGAAATTGGAGCACTTCCACAAGTACCTGTACGGTCAGCCATTCCACCTGAGGACTGATCACTCCGCACTAACCTGGCTGCTGAACTTTAGAAACCTGGAAGGCCAGACAGCCCGTTTGGTCCAGAGGCTGCAGGAGTACGAATTCACCTCCGAACATCGTAGAGGGAATAGCCACACCAACGCAGACGCCATGTCCCGAAGACCCTGCCCAGAAGAGTGCGGTCAGCTGTCAGAGTGGTCACAACAGTGCCTGCGGACGATTAGGATAGCTCAGGCTTGAGGAGGGAGCAGCTGGCGGACGCAGACTTGGGACCACTCTTGATGGAAATGGAGCAGGGACAAAACCGACCTGGTGGGACATCACATCCAGAAGCGCTGCGTACAAGTTGTACTGGGCCCAATGAAGACCAAAGAGGTCGTGCTGTTCCGGGTGTGGGAATCACCCGATGGAAAGACGCAGAGAGAGAAGTTGGTACTTCCCTGGAGTAAGCTCCCGGAAGTCTTGGAGCAAGTGCACGCTGGTACCTCCGGAAGACAAAACTCCGACAGCGCTACTACTGGCTGAGGCTCCGAACAGACGCTAAGAGATGGTGCCGTCAGTGTCACGTGTGCGCGGCGAGTCGCGGCCCCCAAACTAGGAGCCGGGGGTCATATGCAGCAGTACAACGTCAGAGCACCATTCGAATGCATCGCTGTCGACTTAGCTGGACAATTCCTAGTGTCCGACCGAGGCAACAAGTACCTGATGGTGGCATTGGGCTACTTCATTAAATGGGCGGAGTTGTATGTAATCCCAAATCAGGAGACGAAGACAATTACATATTGCCTCGTAGAACAAATGTTCTGTCGTTTTGGAGTCCCGTTAGAGCTCCACAGCGACCAAGGCACCAATTTTGAGTCTAACCTGATGAAGGAGGTACCCGCACAACACCTCTACGTCCGCAGTCGGACGGTATGGTCGAGAAATAGATCAAGAACCTGGAAGAACATCTGAGGAAGGTCGTGGCCAGCCATCAACGAGACTGCGACGTCAAGGTACCACTGTTCTTGCTGGCCTACCGCTCGTCAACATATGACACCACTGGGATGATGCCGGCAAGCATAATGGTTGGCCGAGAGCTACGATTCGCTTGTGACCTGGCTTTTGGGAGCCTCAGGAAGCGAAACAGCCAGCAACGGAATATGTGGAGAACCTGGTGGACCATCTCCACGACATGCATGAGATGGCAGAACATGTGCGAATGTCCAGATAGCAAGCGACCGCATGAAGACCCGGTACGACAGGCAAGCCAACAGCCAAGGATTCCAGCAAGGTGACCTGTTCTGATTGTACCACCATACCTGGATCAAGGGACCCGCCCGAAAGTTTAACAAACATAGCAAGGACCGTAGAGAGTGGTAAAGAATTAAGAACGTGGTCTATCGCTTCCAGAAGGTACCCTGAGGAAAGATGTTGATGGTACACCTGGATCGTCTTGCCCGCTACGATGGTGCTGTTCGGGACGACCAGCCCTGAGGAGGGAGCAGTGTCGCCATGCACTATTGTGCTGCTGCCGGCCTGCGCTCGGGCAGGAAAGGAAGAGACAGATATTGCGGCACGGAACGCTAAACGCCTGCGGAGATAGAGGCAGAGAAATATCTGGATAGTTCTCTCTTTCTCTCGCTGCGTCATGGAACTTCGGCAGCTTTCGAGCGATCCAGTTAGCTCTTGAACAACCAGTGAAGGTATAAAAGAGCCGCGACTTGTCAGTCAGGCCTAGTTGAGAACTGATAATCGCGTGGAAATAACCATTTCTTCCACACTAGCCGCATGTAGACTAAGGTTTGAATGGACAGAGCCAGACTGAAAAATTCAATGCCATAGTCGGGATCTGAACCACATATGTCCCCACTCCGTGCGGCTGCTCTAACGAACTGAGCTACTATGGCCAACGTGCCGACATGACATTAAATTCTCCAACTGACTCGTATGTTTCCCGGTAGACCACTAGGGGTTTTCACATGCTATGAGACATGCACCTTTTTGTGGCGACCTACTATGCTGTAAGTACTTAATTCCCAGGCTTCATAGTAAAACCACTATGTTATTCAGGAAAATTGATGGCAATAATCATTTCTTCCACACTAGCCATGGGTAGGCTAAGGTTTGAATGAATAGTCAGACTGAAAAATTCAATGCCATAGTCGGGATTTGAACCACGGATCTCCCGCTCTCCGTGCGGTTACTCTAACCAACTGAGCTACTATGGCCAACGTGCCAACATGGTTTAACTATGAAGCCTGGGACTTAAGTACTCAGAGCATAGTAAGTCACCACAAAATGGTGCGTATCTCATAGCTTATGAGAACCCCTAGTGGTCTATTGGGAAGCATACGAGTCAGTTGGAGAATTTAATGTCATGTCGGCATGTTGGGCATAGTAGCTCAGTTGGTTAGAGCAACCGCACGGAGAGCGGGAGATCGTCTTTCAAATCCTGGCTATGGCATTGAATTTTTCAATCTGGCTCTACTCATCCAAACCTTAGCCTACACACGGCTAGTGTGGAAGAAATGATTATTTCCAGCAATTTACCTGAATAACATAGTGGTTTAACTATGAAACCTAAGACTTAAGTACTTATAGCATAGGAAGTCGCCGAAAACTGTGTGACTCATAGCTTATGAGAAGCCTATTGGTCTATCGGGAAACATTTGAGTCAGTTGTAGAATTTAATGTCATGTCGGCGTGTTGGCCATAGTAGCTCAGTTGGTATATTTATAATGAAACAAGTAGGAAAAAATATGGATTATGAAACTTTAAAACAAGTATACAATGCATTTATATACTCACACATAAAATATGGGATAACTTTATGGGGAAACATCACAGCAACAGAAGTAAAAAAAAGTATTCAAACTACAAAAAAAGCAATTCGAATAATGGCAAAAATAAATAGCACACAGACATGCAAATTAAAGTTTAAAGAGTTTGGTATTTTAACTGTTCCATGCATATATATATGAAACAATGAAAATTATTTTACAAGGAAAAGAAGAACCAAAAAATCATGGTATGCATAATTATACTCTAAGAAATAATTACGGCTATTTTAGATCAGTGTATAGGGGAACTCTAAACAACCGCTGTAGTAAAAGCATGGATAAAGAACTATATAATAAGTTACCATAAGTAATTAAAATAATTAATAAAATGGAATATAAACTGAAGGCAATAAAAAATTCTCAATAAAAAATCCATTCTATAGTTTGGAATAATTTAAGTATAGTGATATGTAAAAAGATAAAAGTATGCACGTATATATGTATATAAAATTGGAATTGACGTGTCCTTGAAATCATTGCATTCAAAGGATAAATTAAAGTATCTTATCTTATCTGGTTAGACCAACCGCACAAAGAACGGGAGATCCGTGGTTCAAACCCGGCTATGGCATTGAATTTTTCAGTCTGGCTCTATCATGATAATCGTGTGTGTGCAAGTGTGTAGTGATTTGAAAGTGAAATCTTTTGTTTGTTTACGTGTGATGAAGCAACGAGAGGCCTTGGAGATTGCGTGTTTGTATGACATCATTTTTAGAGCCTGTAAGGGTTCAACAAAACGTATTTTACTTGAAATACAGAGCAGTTTGAATTTCTGTAAACTAGACTTTTAATACTACGAACCCACAAAGTCACATGTAGACCAGGCGCCTACTGCAGGGTTAATAATTCCATTGTTTCTTCCAAGGAATATTTTTAAGTTACATCACAATTAAGTTGCATGAACTATATTTGAGAAATAATCTGCAAACTTAAAATTTTCACGTGGCACATTTTACATATGACTCAATTTTCAGTTCTAGAAAATTAGGTCCAATTGACCATCAAATTTCTTATAACTGTGATGCAGTAATCTGTGACAAAATTGTTAACTAAATCGGTTAGAACTTGCAAAATTAGCTACTTCAGCACTGAGCCTCCTTAAGCAATTAAATGGAACTAGCACAGACTTGATTTAGAATAATTCGCACTAGTAGTCAGGCCCTGATTTCAGAGCAGATAATTTTAACTGCCACCCCTACGCACACATAACATTTTACACATTCAAGCTTTCATTACAACAGGTATTTAAACTAGTGAATTAGTCAACTAAATTTAATTTATTTATTTATTTATTTGTTGCAGTGTGATACATATGGCACAACTGTAAAAATAGAAACAAGAAAATGAAAAGTCACCATTTTGACAAACTACTATCCATTCCAAACCAGAGTTCCCACTGATGTAAACCAAAGCAAACACTCTTACGACAGTTTAAATAGTTCCTTAAAAAGATATTGTATCGTGAAATGTTGGAAGAGAAAGGGTCTCCAGTGCAGATTTTATTGCAGTTATCGTAAACCCGTTGAAAAAGGTAATGGATACACGCTGATTTAAAGTATTACAAGATATAGTTTGTTGATGCCGTCAGCTGTTTGCGCTAACCTTGAAAGTATTTCGCCCGCGTATTGCCCACTATATGCATAACTGCCGTTCTCTTGCTGAAGAGAAGTGTAGCAGTGAATTCCCGAAGCAATTTGCGTAACACAGGAAATATAATAACAGTTATTCATTTCATTATATACAACGACTTGTAATGTGAGCTCGGGTCAAATGCTATGATATAGTCGGTTGATGTTAAAGTTCTAATGATAGAGGAAAATGCGTGTTAACTGTTGAAACAAAAAAAAAAAACGCGGGAAACTGTTAAGCGGGAAAGAATAATACCTGTTTTGAACTCACTATTAGAAAAATGTCCGTCACTTCAAGTTTATATTACGAAAATAATATCCGCGTTTACAGTCGTCACACTGAAAAGTACAATCAAAATGCACAGGGTATATAGCAGCCAAGTCATCTTCAGTTGATTTGGACTTTGGTGGTAAATGATTACCTGATGATTACGATTAAGGTAAGTAAAGTGTTCATTTCCGCATGTTTTTAACATTGATATTTAAGGTTATGTTGTGCGCACGTGATGCGAGGATGTCTAAATGTTAGGTGGCGCGCTCGTACTTCGTTTACAGTAATTGGAAGTACTGGCGGTAACGGATAGTAGAGCGTTATATTTGAACCTCAAATATAAAGTTCATTAATTATTTTTAAAAAAATTATAGAAAATATTGATAATCTTTAAAACAAAAACTGCAAGTACATAAGAACGTTAATCAAGGTGCGCACGTTAATCAAGGTGCGCACGTGATGCGAGGATGTCTAAATGTTAGGTGGCGCGCTCGTACTTCGTTTACAGTAATTGGAAGTACTGGCGGTAACGGATAGTAGAGCGTTATATTTGAACCTCAAATATAAAGTTCATTAATTATTTTTAAAAAAATTATAGAAAATATTGATAATCTTTAAAACAAAAACTGCAAGTACATAAGAACGTTAATCTGAAGTGAAATCAGTCTGTTTAAAGTGAAAACCCTACAATCTCGGTAAAATGCCACCATATTTGGCCACTTCAGAAGCAAAGCTGCACAGAAGTGCTCGCCTGCGCAATTTTTTAATAAGGGAAGTCAGGGATCATGTAAGTATGATATGTATGTAAGTACAGTGTATTGTTTATATGAGTACCCCCCCAACACTGGTGAATCACATACTCCTCAGCTTATCACTAGTTGTATGCGGGAAACAGAGTTTGCTTGAGTATTCAGTTGCATTGTGTATTGTTAGCCCACTTTGTTAAAACACAATTAAAATACGTTTTTATGGAAGCAAGACGTAGTGGCGGTATGATTAGAGGTGGACCAAGGAATCATGGCCCAAGGCAAAGATCAGCTTAGGGTCGGGTTGTTACATTGCACAGCCAAGCTAGAGAATTTGTTTGTTCTCTTAGAGAGTTCTTCCAACAGGAAGACGAGAGCCTGCTCCTTATCAATGAACAGCTTATTCCTTTTATCCAAAAGCGACAGACCCATGTCAGTAGATATGCTTGCATTAAAAGAATTCCTGTGGGTCAAAATTCTGGCATATCAGCTGTGTTGATATAAACATGTCAATTAACAAACCCATTAATGATAGTATATTGCGATATTAATGTATACAGAATGAGAAAAGGTTTGTAAAAACAAGGCACTTGAACGAGGTTTTAAAATTCTCGAGATTCTGTTATGTGCTTACCACATGTGTATTTTTGCACTAGGTGTATTTATATCAATCTGAATTTTAGTAGTTAAGATATTAGCTGAAATATTAATAAATATAATTGAAGACAAATGTTAGATTTTAGAATGTGCATCACGTATATGTGTTTCTATGGAGAAATACTTACCGCACTGTGCGGGAATGTCAACTTATGATACATAGCAACAATAACGGTAAGTATGAAATATTAGTTACGTGGTGCAAAAATTATTTAAAAGAACTCACACATGTGAAGACGCTACAACCGAGTGATTGTGTGAACAACTTATTTCTGTTTTTAAAGTAAGCTAATACAGATTAACTGTGCATATTTTTGTTGAGGTGAGATAACTCGAACCCTTGTTTATGTGTAAAGTGTTGAGAGGATAAAGAAAGGCGATCTGCATTACTTCCTATCTGCCGATGAGCAACACTGCAGCACCACATGTGGAGAAACAGATGACCTTCATGCATCTTCTTTTAAAAATGAGACTGTACAGCATGTTCATCACATATAATTGGTGGCTGCCTGTAGACGAGTTGTTACTTACTGTGTTTATAATGTGAATTACAGATGTCAACAAATAGTTATTTTTAATTCACAGAAAGTTATAACCATACACTCATGATAGCCAGTGCTGCTACTGGAATTTCTGTCTATAGGGGAATCCTGGTTACATGAGAGCTGTGGAATGACTCCTTGATGACCTGTTATTTCCAATACCAGCTTCTAATGCAAATACTTGCGTATTTCCCAATTCATTTGTATTCTGATGCAGTTAATACAGTTGATGGAGGTGTGTTCCAGCAAACATGTAACCAAATGAATATTTTTGTTTTCCAGGATGGTACTGTTGTGGGAGATATAATAGTGCATGTGAACAAGGATACACTTCTTAGTTCAGATGATGATTCTGTAAGCATATTTTAGTTAATTGATGCAAATTAATCATTTCTTCATACTAGCCGTATATAAGCTAAGGTCTTTGATAGATAGAGTCAACATGAAAAATTGAATGCCATGGCCGTGATTTGAACCACTGATCTCCTGGTTTCCATCCAGTCGCTCTAACCCATTGAGCTACCATGGCCAACGTGCCGTCCTGACATTAAATTCCCCATTTGACTCATATATTTTCCCGGTAGACCATTACGGGCTCTCGCATCCGAGATACCCACTTTGGGCGACTTACTATCGTAAGTACTTCAAATCCTGGCCATGGCATTCAATTTTTCATGTTGACTTTATCTATCTGTAAGTATATATTTGTATGACATAATAAAACACATGTAACGCAATATAAAGAGTGTTTGGGATAAGAGTGCACTGATTTTGCGCTGTAGGAGATCCAATTATGACAAATAATAAAGTCCCATGACAATTTCATATACCTTGAAAAATAAAGGATATAACTGAACATTACCGAATACATTATCTGCACAGTCTGGCAACAGAGAAGGATATCAGAGCTGAATGTTTCTATTTTGGTTTGTGTTCAGGCATGCATTCACACCTACAGGGGGTGAAAGTCTAAACTAGGCCAGCTCTAGAAAGCTGGTTTGGCACGGGCCTGTGTGTTTATCAGCTACCTGATACTGCCAGTAGAGCAGGATGTGGTGCTTTTCTGTTAAACTATTCAATGGAATTCATGAGACCTGAACTGAAAACTGCATCAAAGCTACACACAAGTTGATCAGTGATAAATTCAACTATTAATTATGGAAATACCTCATTCAGTTACTAAATTATAGATGAGTCGTATTTATTACACATTAGCTTCACTTACATACCTATATTGAGGACTTGTTTTGCAAACCATCATTTGCATCATCGGCTATAATGCGAGTCATATTGAGTAATATTTATTGAGTTGCATTAGAGCGGATGATGCGAACAATGGTTCGCGAAACATGTCCTCAATATATGTATGTAAGTGAAGCTGATGTGTAATAAATACGACTCATCTATAATTTAATAATTGTTTTGCTTCACTGTGGTATTCCAATGCAGTTAAATTTTTATATACTTCATTCAGGTTTATGATACAAAATTACATCAAAGCCACATATTTGCTAAACAGGAAATTTATTAATGGTCAGTGACTATGACAACATGATGTCTACAAATATAACAATTTGTAACTTAAAACTTCACTTATCTTATAGGAGAAGGTGATATTTTTCCTATAAATCGTCCGAAATTACAATTTCATTTAAAACTCTCAGATATCTTCAGCCAGAAGCAGCAAAGCTGTTGCCATTGTTACGGACACCAGATGTTACTATTTTCTTGTTAGTGCTACCAAAATCTGAAAATAAAAGAAATATAAAAACTGAGTCAACTGCCAGTATTTCAAAATTCATTACACAATGTTTGTTTTTTAAAATAAACATTTTTTCCCAAAGCATTAAATCTATCAGACCATTTAATTGTTTTAATAATTTAACTTCTGGATTTATTTCATGGATATATGACCAAAAATTATCTGCTATGGCCGATTTATCAGTCTGTTTATACTTCATGTTACAAAAATGTTCTTTCATTCTGGTTTCTACATTACGTTTTGTCTTTCCAATATAAACTTTATCACAATCAAAACAATTAAATTAATAAATACCAGATTTTTTATTATTAGGCAGTTTATATTTTTTTAGTGAAACGTAATAAATTTGTAATACTATATTTATTTTGAGGAACTAAAGTTATACCAAACTCTTTAAAAAAAATTGAAAATGTTCATTAACCCAAGGATGTTATATAAATTTTTTAAAATTATTATTATCATTATCATCATCATTATCATTATTATTATTATTATTATATTATTTTAATATCACCTTCTTCTTATAAGATAAGTGAAGTTTTAAGTTACTAATTGCTATATTCGTAGATATTTGTTTGCTTCACTGTTAATAGCTTCATATTTTATGTATTTACATGATGTCTATTTACAGTAGATGCTCAAAATGCGCTTCGTTAGATTTTTTGCTATGACCCTTGGATTTGGAATACTTCTATTTGGAATCTTAGCCAAAATGTTGCCCTTTATGAGAGTCTCTGAGAGTTCAGCTTTGCCATAAGCAAGAAGCATTAATGTCAGGAAGTTGCCATTAAAGTATTTGCACTCATGCCTCTAACATCTTATATTTATAATTACAGCAGCTTAACATTTGTTTTTATCATGTGCTTCTAGAAGTTCAAATTACATTGTCAAGTGCATCACTTAATAAAAACATTTGTAACAGTTTTCAGTTCCATGCATGCTGTAGCTCATCTGAGAGTATTATATTTTTTGAAGGTCCAGCATATGAATTTCCATTTAATTTGTATACAATTTGAACAAATTGAAAAGATTCTGACAATTTTGATTTCAAACTACATATAAACTTCTGAATTCCTATATGCAACAGATGTTGTTTCAAACTTCAGAATCCCCCAGGGGCCTACTGCGGTAGGTAAGAGAATTGGCAATCCCTGGGTCCTGAGCCAAATCTCTCAATTGGGTGCCTCTGAGTGATGAGAGAGCTAATGCCAAATGCACAAACAAGGTTCACAACCGTGTTTGACCATTATATAAATAAAGTAAACTAAATTAAGGTCAAATTAAAGTCAAAGTGAAGTCAAAGCTTAGCCAGAGCAAGACCACAGTGGAGCTAGAGTGGAGCCTGAGTGAAGCCAGGGCAAAGGCAGAGCATAGCCAAGGCAAAGCCAGAATGGAGCCAGAGCTGAGCCAGAGAAATGCCACAATAAAGCCAGAGCAAAGCCAAAGTAAAGCCAGAGCAAAGCCAGGGCAAAACGTAGCCAGAGCAAAGCCAGAGCATAGTCAGAGCCAAGCCAGAGCGGGACCGGAGTGGTGCCTGGAGCCTAGCCAGAGTGAAGTCAGAGCCAAGCCAGAGTTAAGTTACTGAATGAAGTTAGTGTGAGGCCAGAGCAAAACCAGAGCGGAACCGGAGCGGGGCCGAAACCTAGCCAGAGCCAAGCCAGAACCAAGGCAGAGTTAAGTTAAAGAATGAAGTAAGAGTGAGGCCAGAGCAAAGCCAGGGTGGGACCGAAGTGGGCCGGAGCCTAGCCAGAGCTAAGCCAAAGCCAAGCCAGAGCCAAGATTGAGTGAATTTAGAGTGAGGTCAGAGTGAAGCTGGAGCAAGGCAGGGCCAAGTCAGAGCAGAACCGGAGTGGTGACTGGAGCCTAGCCAGAGCAAAGCCAGAGTTAAGTTACAGAATGAAGTAAGTGTGAGGCCACAGTAAAGCCAGAACGAAGCCAGAGCAAAGCTACAGCTAGACCGGAGGGGGGCTGGATCCTAGCCAGAGCCAAGATTGAGTGAATTTAGAGTGAGGTCAGAGTGAAGCTGGAGCGAAGCCGAAGCAAAGCCAGAGCGAAGCCAGAGCAAAGCCAGAGCGAAGCCAGAGCGGGACTGCAGTGGTGACCAGAACCTAGCCAGAGGGAAGCCAGGCCCAGCCAGAGCTAAGCTACAGAATGAAGTAAGAGTGAGGCCAGAGCCAAGCCAGAGCAGGACCAGAGTGGTGACCGGAGCCTAGCCGGAGCCTAGCCAGAGCCTAGCCAGAGCTAAGTTACAAAATGAAGTTAGAGTGAGGCCAGGTCGAAGCCAGAGCGGGATCGGAGTGGTGACCAGAGCCTAGCGAGAGCAAAGCCAGAGCCAAGCCACAGTTAAGTTAAAGAATGATGTAAGAGTGAGGCCAGGGCGAAGCCAGAGCAGGACTGGAAGGAGGGCCAGAGCCAAGATAGAGTTAATTTAGAGTGCAGTTAGACTGAGGTTAGAGTGAAGTTGGAGAGAAGCCACAGCGGAACCAGAGCAAGGCCAAGCAAAGCCAAAGCAAAGCCATAGCGAAGCCAGAGCAGAGCCACAGCAAAGCCAAAGCAAAGCCAAAGCAGAGCTAGAGCAACGCCAGAACAAAGCCAGAACAAAGCAAAGATAAAGCAAAGCCAGAGCCAAGCCAGAGTAAAGCCTAAGCAAAGCCAAAGATAAGCTAAGGTAAAGTCAAAGGGAAGTTAAAGTAAAATAAAGTTTTGGAAGGGCACTGATGACCATGGAGTTGAGCACCATGATGATGATGATGATGATGATGATGATGATGATCATCATCATCATCATCATCATCATCATCATCGCCCGCTTCGGTAGCATAGATGGTAGCATGTCTGCCTCACGTTCAAGAGGTCCCGAGTTCGAATCTCAGTCAGGGTGAGTTAACTGGATAAGGTTTTTTCTGGGGTTTTTCCTTATCCTTCAAGATGAATGTTGGGTAACTCTAAGCTCCATGGACCCTGGACTCATTCGAGCATCATTTCACCCAATTCATTCACCGTCCGATATGACTAATTTTGGAGGACAAAAAAAAATCATCATCATCAATCAACATCATCACGCTTAAGAACAGACAGAGAACTGCGAATATGTGCTCTGAAATAGTATGTGTACCTAAAATGTCCAAATGCTAGCTGTATAATGTGTGTGTGTGTGTGTGCGTGCGTGTGTGTGCGTGCGTGCGTGCGTGCGTGTGTGAGATTGAGAAGCCTTGGCAAGTATTTTTATTTCCTGAAAATGTGACAGCAGATGTGTTTTTTTTTTGTAATTTATGCCCTCCAACGTTAAGTCTTATCGGACGATGAATGAAACTGCTGAAATGGTGCTCAAAATGCGTCTGGGATCCATGGCGCTTAGAGCTACCTGACATTCGTCTTTCAGGATAAGGGAAAACCCCGGAAAAATCTTCTACAGATAACTCACCCTAACCGAAATTCGAACTCCGGACCTCTTGAATGTGAGGCAGACATGCTACCATCTACGCTACTGACATGGGCACAGCAGATCTGGTGTGTACATTTGAAAGTATGATACATAAACTTCATAAAGTTGTCAAAACATGGAGTATGGATGCATTAAACTATGAAAGAGTAACATGTCAAATGGAATATTGGAAATCATTAAACATCATTTGTCAAAGCTACCATGTCACTTGTTTAACTGAGCAAGATAGCTCAGGTGGTTTTCTCTGTGGCCTATATTCGAAGGGTTTCAGCAGTTTTCCTGGGTCGCTAGGTGAATGTTGCATAGGTTAATTACATTCCCTGAATTTGCTGTCCCTCCATTTCATCTCCATTATTATTTCGCATCATCTCTCATCTGGCGGTGTCTTTCAGGTTAGAAACATCCGCAGGTGTCTCAGCATGCATAGCACATGGCCTATGCTATAACTATGATTCACTAATGCTGTTGAATGAAAGCAGTGAACATATTTCAAGATTCTGTTCTGTCATTTGAGTCCTCATGTTACAATCAAATTATATTTACTGAAATATCTTTCAGCATCTACGCTGTTGGTAAGACCACAAATACATTACAGAGTATTTTTTTTAATCATATCGGACGGTGAATGAATTGCGTGAAATGATGCTCAAATGAGTCCAGGGTCCATGGAGCTTAGAATTACCCAACATTCATCTTGAAGGATAAGGGAAAACCCCGGAAAAAACCTTATCCAGGTAACTTACCCTGACCGAGATTCGAACTCGGGACCACTTGAACGTGAGGCAGACATGCTACCATTTACACTATTGAGGCGGGCTTGCAGAGCAATGGTGGGCAATGGTGCAACAATAAGCTAATTTAGCGGGAAGGACTGCTTTCCGTGGTCACTTTGTTTATAACTTTCTAAACATGCAAAGGTTCCACAGACTCTTCAGTTAAAGTTTCCAGAAGAAAAAGCATTGGAAAAAATAATTACTTGGAAAATCTTCGATTTCACATTTATATCACATTTTGAGTCTATTTTGCGCTTTATCGCACTATATCGCATTTGCGAAAAATCACCACTTCTACCTACGCCTAAAGGGCATAGGCACAATAGATCAACTCTGGTTGACATACCGAAACCCCTCCGTAAGATTCTATCCTAACCTATCCTATGTCACTTGTTTACAAGGGTTGATTTATGTTGTTTAACATCCTTCTAAATAGTCTCCTATGCTGTCCATGTTTTATTGGTATCAATGTGTAAGACAATATCAACGTCTGCATCAGCTTTACTAATACATACTACTTCATGCTGAAATGCAGTTACAAGTCTTGCGGGTTGGCAAAGTATTTGCAATGCAGTGGCTTCTTCACTTTAGGAATAAGATCAAAGTCACAAGGACTAAGATCGATGGAATATGGAGGGTGTGGTAAGAACTCCTATCTCCAATGCTGTCAACAGATGACTGATAAAGAGATGGTGATCGTGTTGAGACTGGTGCACTCAGACCCTATCTGCTTACACCATACCACCCTATATACTTTCAAATGTCTTTCTGCATTGTTGCATTTCCAAGAAATACAAAATAGTTGTCATGACTTCTGAATCAACCATCGTAATAATCTGAAATTGAAATTTTATTGAGTACTGAATGTCAGTACATATTGGACTATTCTTGACTGGGTATCTGGCACATGGAGAGCCCTCTGCTATAGACATACTTTTAGACTTTACAAAAGTGACATATTTGGCATGTGTTGTTTAAGCGCCATTTAATCTGCTGTCTCATTATTTCAGTTTTTCTTCCTTCAGTTATTTAGCTGTCCATTCTTTTATTTTCGCTTTCCACTGTTACTTTTTTATTCTCTAGCCTCAGTTACAGTACCTGCATGTTTTCTTGAGCGCTGGATTTACGTTGTGGTGCGGGAAGAGGGGAAGAAGCGAGAGCTAACGCTGTTTTGTTTCTGCAGTGTGGTCAACCTTGAAAAACACATTTCAGCAAAATAGCATGTAAGATAAGCGAAGATATCACAAGTAATGTTGCATCCTCTGAAAACATTTCTTAGTTTCCACGCCAGCTCAATTGCATTCAGATCACAGTCATATGGAGGTAGACGAATAATAATGTGTTCCCTTTCGAGAGCCATAACATACACAAACGTGTATACAAATATAAATCATGTTCAAGTAAATGCTGATGAACATTACCACCACACTCGTAACAAGGATAAACTGGCAATTCGAGCGCACCAAACAAGCCTTTATGAAGGACGCTTTAACTACAAAGGCATACTGTTATACAATAAACTCCCAAATTCATTTAAACAAGCTGCATCATAAAAACACTTTAAGAATAAGGTTAAGAAATTTTTGCATTCACACTGTTTTTATACGGTTAATGAAGTTTTAGAACTATAACCATGTAAATGAGCACTGGGAGCATAGTACATTCACAAACCTGTAATATTTATATTATGACATTTCTTGTAGTAAATTAGTCTATGCAAATACCACATGAAACCATAGAAAAGATGCTTACTGTGTATATTGTATGTAATCAAATTGACTTCATGTATATACTGTATTTATACATTTTGACATGTCTCATAACATGTATATGTTGCCAAGGACAAACTAAAATTCTAATTCTAACATACGATTGTTGTAAACTGGTTAGCTAATTAACCTCAAAATTGATCAAAACGAAATATGGCGGATATGATAAAGCTTAGCATATTAGCCACTAGATGTCTGTGTATAGCGCATTTCAAATTTCAAAGTTGTTATCTATATTTACAGAGTTAAACAAAACTTACCAAATGAGGATTGGAACCCGATCGCTCTTCTTATCACATGCATACTGTACTTAACTTTTACTTAATTCTATTATGCTTTGCATTTACCCTTTTCCTTTTGTCCTATTAATTTAAATCACTTGAGCTTCCTACAAGCTTGTCTTTTCCCTAATTACCATTATTTAACAATTTTAACCTTAACTGCTGATATTCTATTCCCCCACTTACGTCTTATCTTTCTACCCCTTTATTTTGTTCTCTTTGCCCTGTTTTAATTGCGGTTACCATCTATCCTTTCTCGTACTCTTTCTTCTACCTAAATTTCCTCATCCATTTACTCTATTTTGTCGCACGAGACATTCATAAAATATAGAAATGTTCTGTATGGCTTTACAAACTCTATTAATGGTTAACAGCAACTAAATGAGGTCTCGAATTCTAAGCCCTGTGACAAATGCTGGGTTGGATAAACTGATCATCCCTTTCATCACTTCATTTAATTTTGTTCTTTTCACTGCCATACCAGGCATTGGAATGATAGCCATCCTGGATCTGCTATGATCCAAAGTTTGTTTTTTGACTACTACTGATCCAAGGACTTTGAGATGTAAGTCTTGCAAAGAGTAAAAGCAACTACACTTTTCGCTTATCTTTGTAAGCTATGGACAACATATTTTATGAGTATTTGCTTATTAAGTACTTACTGTTGCCTTTTTTTAATATACATTCTCCAACGTTACGTCATATCGGATGATGAATGATATGGGTGAAATAATGCTCAACTGAGTCCAGGATCCATAGAAAGTGGAGTTACATAACATTCAACTTTCAGGATAAGGGAAAATGCTGGAAAAAACCTTAAGATAATTCATCCTAACTAAGATTTGAACTCTTGATCGTGAGGTAAAAGCGCTACCACCTACATTACTCAGGTGGGCGTTACTCTCTGTTGACCTATTATACTAAGCTATAGATTGCTTTTCATCTGAAACATTTATTGCAAGAAAAAGAAATTCTGTACAGAATCAGTTTGCAGTATTTTAAAATTCTGTACACAACCTCCGTTCTTCATAATGAACATTTCTACTATAAGCATTAATTCTTTAGGTCAATTTAAGTGTTTTATTAACATAGAATTTTAACTGCACAATCATTAGGGATGGCGATTTTTCGCAAATGCAATATAGTGCAATTATGTGCTAAATTGACTCAAAATGCTATATAAATGCGAAATTAAAGATTTTCCCCCAATGCTCTTTCTTTTGGAAACTTTAACTGAACAGTCTGTAGAACCTTTGCATGTTTAAAAAGATATATCCCAAGTGACCACTCTTATGGAATGTGGAAAGCAACTCTTCCTGCTAAATTAGCCTATTGTTTCACAATTGCCCATATTAGGTATCTTTGGTATATGAAGCGTGTTCAGTTGTTTCACAAAAGAAACTCCTCTTACGACGTCTAATGACTGTCATAAATCTATCTTCACAACCTAGTTAATGGGAAATTTGAATCCTTGTCTCTGGAAACCAACAGCAATCCTAATTTTAAGGAAGTGATAAACACATGTTAATTGCAGTTGGAGATCTCAGTTGCCAAAGTTCGATTTTAATTGTTCTGTTCAATTTTACGCGGAGCTTTCATTCATTCTATGTGTAGGTCACGTCAATAAGTGCGAAGATGGTGAGAGCAAAAATATCAAACAGCGGGCAGAGGCGGAAAATGTGACAAATGTCTTTCTCCAAGACGTTGGTAAGCTTTTTAATCCTGTCACTGCTGGCAGAGTAACTTCAATAAATTATACAATTTTAAGTGAACGTAGAAGTAAGATCCCATTTTTTCATTATGTTAAAATGCATAGCTTTGTTGAGGGATGTGAATATTTTCATTCATAACTGATACAAACAATGCAGAATAATAAAGATGTAGACAGCCTGCAAATGCTGTTGGCTGTTAAGCTCAAATACCCAGAGTTTGTCCGAGCACCTCTGCAATGTATTTGGGATCCTACCAACACTGTAGATGCTGAAAGATATTTCAGTAATATAATTTGATTGTGACAGGAGGACTCAAATGACAGAATAGAATGTTGAAATATGTACAGTGCTTTCATTCAATAGTGTTACTGAATCAAACTAGGCTAATTTAGTGAATTTTCTTTTTATTGTGTTAGTTTTACATAAGTACAGATTTATCTTTTTTTCGTGTTATGCAGTATGCTTTAGTCTGTATCAGATTGTTCTATATTTCTGCATATTGCTTTAACCTATATTGATGTGAAATAAATTGACATTTTATGCACTTTTAACTCACCTTAATTAATAACCCTCCATAAATGTGTTTTAAATTTCATATAAATAATATTAATATTCACCATTTAACAAAATTAACTCAAAGTTTCTTCAAAAATGCTATAAAATGCTAAATTACAAATGTATAAAAGCTAAATGTAAAAACCAAAATGCTAAATTTCTGATTTCAAAATGCTAAATATCACTACCCCTAATAATCATACATAGACTTCTTGATGCTTATAAGCTAATACAAATTCTTATGAGTTTAATGAGGTCATTTTTGGTACTGAATTATAAGATGATGGTTTCTGCAAGCAGGCAGCATCGCTGCTCAAAAGTGAAGGTGATGTTCCATTGGCAGTGTCTAATCCCAATAAGTCAAAAGAAGATGAAAAGAAAGCAGAATCAGTTGTAGATGGAGATACAGAACAAGTGCAGGGGCCAGAGAAACCGTATGAGGATGTTTCTGCTGCATGCTCTTCACGAGGTTGGTAAAACTGTTCATTGAGCTTATATGATGTTACGGAATGTGATTGTGCGAACATACTTCATAAATATGGAAAGTAATGTTTGTGGAAGGAAAAGCAAAGTATTTGCATATAGTAAGTTTTTCTATGCTGAACTTTTTATTTGGAAATATATATATATATTATTTCGAACAGATGATGTCTAGCCTTATTACAAAAGCTTTGTTACTTGGAGGTTTTGGACTCAAGGTTACCAATTCAGTTCTCCTATGTAATTTATCATTTTTAGTTATTAGACTTGTAGCAACAAATATTTTATCCCACCCAGCAGGAGTTCTAGTAGCTTTTAGACCAGTGGTGTCATTGAGAGGAAACAGGGTGGTTACCTTTTCCCCTCCTAGTTAACCTTCATAAGTGACGTAATAGATACTGGGGTGAGGAAGAGCATGCGGAAGATTCAGTGGCAGGTTACAATATTTACTCACATTCTTTACGTGCATAATGTGTATTGAACACCATTTTAAATTATACTTTTATAGCTACATGTTAATAATTATTAGTTCATAATTTAAATGGGGTTCTTATTCGTATTAGCTATTAATTTGTTGATGTCTGGCCCTGTAACGGGACATGTTGACTGTCCGCCGCTTACTTTTTTTTCAATTTTTTTTTTAATTTACGTCCTCCAATATTAAGTCATATCGGATGGTGAATGAATTGGGTGAAATGATGCTTAAATGAGTCCAGGGTCAATGGAGCTTAGAGTTACCCAACATTCATCTTGAAAGATAAGGGAAAACCCCGGAAAAAACCTTATCCAGGTATCTCACCCTTACCGAGATTCGAACTCGGGACCTCTTGAACGTGAGGCAGACATGCTACTATCTATGCTACCGAGGCGGATGCCGCTTACTTGCAATTTTTTAAAACACAAAGGTGTGTAGACGTACCACAATAGCCAATGACAGTCAGCTGTTCCCTTGCACCTCCGCAACACAACGCTAAGTGAAAAGTTGAAGAAGGGGAAAAGGAGGGGAGTCACCCTCAGTGACACTCGATGGCACCTCTGTTTTAGACTATTAGAGTATAACAAGAAAATTTGAGTAGTTTGTCAATTCATATTCATCTTTATTCATCCTTGATATCTTGTACAACATAATGGACACATCAAGCACAATATAAAGAATAACTTTAACATAGTAACAGTTAAAAAATATACAAAAGAATATGTGATTACAAGAGAAAGATAATATAATAATTTAAAAAAACAAAAATGTATAAGAATATAATATATCATACAGCAGAAGAGAAAACTAACTAAAAACTCTTGTACAGAATAAAAACAATAAAGCATCTGAAATGCATATGTACATGTCCAGGTTAATTAAAACAAATAACCTCCAGATTAGGTTGTAATCTGATTGGATGAGAGTTGCAAAATAAAAGGCAGTGATTATTGCATATTTGGGTTGTCTATGTGTTATTGGTGTGCTGTGCTATGGCATAGTGCTCTGATTCCTGACCATGGAATGCAGCATTATTATGTGTTTCAAAGGAGGTGTTTCTCCTTGAGTGCTACTAGCTGAGCAACCAATCAGAGTCCTGCAGTGTTGTCATATTTGTGCTATGGCATAGTGCTCTGATTCCTGACCATGGAATCCAGTATTATTATGTGTTTCAAATGAGAAGGTGTTTCTCCTTGAGTGCTACTAGCTGAGCAACCAATCAGAGTCCTGCAGTGTTGTCATATTTGTGCTATGGCATAGTGCTCTGATTCCTGACCATGGAATCCAGCATTATTATGTGTTTCAAATGAGGTGTTTCTCCTTGAGTGCTACTAGCTGAGCAACCAATAGGAGTCCTGCGGTGTTGTCGTATTGCATTTCCCCTAAGTGGTATGTGCCAAGCGGCAAACTAATCAATCTCTAATAAATACTATTTGCGCTAAGACAAAAATTCAGATTTTACAAACACCTTCCATGAGGAAGGAGAGAGTAATGTATTTAACATAACCATAGAAATCCATTATTTTTAGCTCAAATAGTTTTCCTAATACAAATAAATAAAGTAGATACCATTATACTATAACAATGCATTGCGACGTAAGCACTAATGAATATCATTATTGGTTGGCATGTATGCATGAACGTATATTTGAAATTACTCAGAACTGAAACGTAAACATTTGACATGACATGGTAAAAGAACTATGTACTTTGTATCAGTCAAGATGTTTGTTAAATTCGACGAAAAGAAAAGATACACTTCTTGCTTGTCTGGCAGAACTTGTCTGGTCACATATCTTTGTTTATGAATGGTTCGTAATCTCTATTTACTCTAGAGTTCAAAGTAGCATTATTCAGTTACTCTTTCATGAAAAAGTGTATTGCTGGATCAGTGAGACGCGATCCACCTTACCCCCTTACTACTGCTAGAAGAATTCAATGGAGTTAATGTGGGCTCAAATTATGTTGCAAACAGAAATAATATTTTTAAAGTGACTGACGTTGAATGACTTATTCACAAAGTAATTGACCAGGAACACAACAAGACTGGGAAAACCGCGTGAGACATCAGATAAACTAGAATAAGACGACTTTCGGAAAGAAATAGCACGTAACGAGATTTGGAACCTATCATAAAATTGCAGTAGTCAGATGTTAAAGACAATGACAATCGAATTATCTCTTAACGTAAGTAACATTCACAGCTATACGGAAGCATCGCTGGTATTTTCATTGGATTATAAAAATAAGTAATTCATAAACTATAATTAACTTTAAACTAAATATTTAAAACATTTGTGTACGAATATTCATATTGCAACTGTGATTACAACTGCATTATTATAAAACTTTGGAAAATTCAGTTTAGGTTCCCTTACGTCTAGCGGCACAAACACTCGCAAGTGTGCGAGAGAGAAATGAAATGAAATGTGTAGTGTTTAACGCCCGCTTTTACTACATACGGCACCGCAGGCGGTGACACTGATGATACATGAGATGAAGATGGAGCACCGGTGGAATGAGATGGCGGGGAAAACTGGAGGTCCCGGAGAAAACCCGCCCCAACGCCGTGTTGTCCACCACAAATCTCACTTTGTGGTCGCCTGGGATCGAACCCAGGACGCCTTGGTGAGAGCCAAGCGGTCTAACCACTGAGCCACGGTGTGGCCTGTGCGAGAGAGAGGGAGATATAAAAAGAGTGGGGATAACGAGGTGGCAACGGTGAAGGCTCTAACGTATCTGATTGGCTACAGGCGAAAACTCTTCCCATTTGAAACACATAGTAGTATGAGCCGACCTATAAAGTTGCAGTTATTTTTGGCCCATGTGTAGAATTGGTGCCTGCTAAGTTTTGTAAATAGTGTAAAAATCTAGGGTTAATAGTAAACTTTGCTGTCACAAAAACACACATTCCAACTGGAGTACTTTGATGCAGACCACATTACTTCCCTGGACCAGTTGGATGATTGGTTACTTCTGTCGTGTGCCTTTGGGTGCAAGATCAATAGCTAGGTTGGCAGGCCTTGGCCATTCATAGGCTGCCAGGCTATAGAAATACTATATTTATTATTATTTTTATTGTTCTAAGTTTTTGCTGAACACTGCCCCTCTCATCTGCAGTGTATAGCTAGAAGGGTCTTAAAAGGAAACATCACTGTACTCACACCGCTACACATCTGAAAATTTGATGGTATAGCCTGCTGTATGTAAACCATGTGCACCAAATATCTACTATGGAGTAGAACTGCAATGCCCAAAACTGAAGCCTGGAAAGAGCCACATGCACCCATTTGTAAGAAACTGTTAGACATCCCTTGTCAGCTCCATTCTAGATGTAGGGGATGGCGCTCCTTACATATGCCAGCTATGTGTAGAGTGCTGCTCATCAGGCGTAAACAATCCCTCCCATACAATGCTGTTATTATGCCTATATTTTCCTACATATTCTGGACTCATTTTTGGGTAGTTCCAGCTATACTCCGCTTACAGGCCACACAAAGAGCAGAGATGTTGCCATCAAACTCTCAAGTGTGTACAGGTGAGAGCATTGTGATAGCTCCCTTGTTAGTTTTGGAGTCCAGTGACAAGGTCTATATTTACTAAAATGTGCAGATTTTACTTGGAAAATTACGGGTTTTCAAAGTCCATTTAGTAGGACTCATATAGCACACATTGGTAAATCTGCCTGGGAACAAATAATAGTTGATCCAGGATTCCTTCATCCATCAAAGGTACATAGCTTTAGGTATTCTAAAGGTAGACCGCAAACAAATTGCAGTTGGTGTGCGCATGTGCGAGGAGAGCCTTCTCCCCTTCTTGCCATCCAAGCATCACGTGACTCCCATCCCTACCTTCCTGCATGCGACAAAGCGCAAACAACATGAAACGCATGCTATTTTGATTTGCAAAGTTAATAGAAAATAATTACCTCAGACATGACCTCACAATCGATCTCAACAAATAGATAGAATCATAGTTTCCTTAAACCCTGAGCAACAACGCAGTGATTCAGCAGGAAATGCAAAGAGTGAATGTAACAGTGAATGCGAAAGCAAGTGGAACAGATGACCAGTGCAGCCCGCTCGATGGAGAGAGGCAACCTAAAATTGCGGTAGAGGGGGAAAGCTAGAGGACTCCAGTGTTGGTAAGCCATGCCTCCAACTGCATTTTGTTCACGGCCTAATTATAGTTTTCATGGGTCATGACAATAGCTCAGAAAATGACAGTGTCCAGGGACTGAACAACCACCCCCCCCAAAAAAAAACATGGATGATATCTATGAATAGTTGTGCAATACATTTAATTTCAGCATATAAATAAAATAACCTAGAAGTGAATTTATTCTGGGTAAAATGCCTACTACAGCTATTTCCTATCCATTTCTTCTTTTCTTATACATCAAATGAACCTGTTATTCATCTAGACATTTCTCCATTATCCTTGTAGAGAAAGACAAATATGATGCCTGTGAACCCAGGCATAGTCAGCAGGTGAAAAATTTTCAGTTTTAAGTCTCTCTTCATGTAGTTGTGTATTGTTGATGGTGGCTTTTCTAACATGGCAGAGTATTTTCTTGCTGTTTTTGTTTACATATAGCCAGTGATTCAGCGAGAGCAGTTTTCAGTCAAGTTGAAGTCTCCCACTTTGTAGCACATTTTTTAACACTTAGCGAGATATCTTTTAACATTTGTGGAGATGAAAACTTTTTACGTCACTGTAACAGGTTTCCTCTCGTTAATGATAATTTAACAAGCATAATTCTAAAATCCTGAATAATGTGAGAGGTTCACTTTTTCTGTTGACTTTTAACTACTTGTTGCTTATCCCAGTGGTGAAATGTGATTTTCAAAACGAGGGAAGCTTCAAATAATAATTTTCATTAAAATAAGAGAGAATAATGACTTAGAGAACTAAGACCATTCTTCAGTACTTTTTCTACTGTAGTCACACAATCCCTTCTTGGATTGCAAGACTGCTCACAATACAAGCAGACATATTTCTGCTTCCCTTCTCCACTCAGACGCTCCAATTTTTCTTAGCGCTGGCTCACACTTCATGAACTGTTAGCCTAAAATGAAGAAAGTTTCTGTTGACTTTTAACTACTTGTTGCTTATCCCAGTGGCGATATGTGATTTTCAAAGCAAGGGAAGCTTCAAATAATAATTTTCCTTAAAATAAGAGAGAATAATTACTTAGAGAACTAAGACTATTCTTCAGTACTTTTTCTATTGTAGTCACACGTAAGCCCTTCTTGGATTGCAAGACTGCTTCCCCTCTCCACTCAGATGCTCCAATTTTTCTTAGCACTGGCACACACTTCATGAACTGTTAGCCTAAAATGGAGAAAGTATGCAATTCACACACTTTTGCTAACAGCTTAAAACTTCACAATAATTTTCTATTTGTCACCACCAAATATCAATCTACGTAATGTTGCGAGGCACTTATTATGTGGAGAGAGAGAGAGAGAATCCCGGAGTGAAAGAGACAGATAGCGTTAAAGCCACGCCTATGCTCATGCACAGCGCTAATGACGTGCCGAGGAGAGATGGGGTGGGGAGAGGAAGAACCAGAGAAAGGTCTGGACAATTCCTTCACCATCGCAAGGGTCCGTGAAGCTTCAGGAAGTTTTGCCAACCTTTGTGATACAGCGAGTGATTTTATAAAAGGGATGGAGTGGACTAGACAGTTCAGTCCGGCAGGAAGCCGTAAGGAGTGAAGTTGCTAGTGAGCAGTGTGCAGACAGCCTGGAAGATTGCGCACGTGTGTGTTACAGCATTCTGCTGTTGGCAGAGGCGTTATTTGGTAGCTGGTTCATTAAGGACTGGCGCGTATGTGGCGTATCCACATCCGTCCTGTTTGCCGTGTGCAGACGGGGGGGGGCAGCTTATAAAATAGGTGCTGTCCTAATGGAAATAACAGACGAGGCCCGGGTTCCCGGTCCTACGGGGCTGGGGCTTATGGGAAGTAGACCTCGGCGAGTATGTTGGCAGAGGCGACCAAACTGTGTTTCTATGGAGAAAAAGAACATTTTGAATTTCTGCAAATTGGACTTTTAATTCTACGAACCCACAAAGTCACAGTAAAATACTATTGGTAATGCTATCCAATTATACTTACAGTAGTATTTAAAAGCACCACATAAAAATAAAATAAAATGTTCTTCATACACTACAAAGACTTCAAATGACAAAATCTGTGAGTGCTACCTAACTATCGAAGAATCGCCATTGCTTCCAGAAACCTATGAAGCATGGTATTCAATGTAATGAATGCATAAATACAGAAATATTTAGTATTGATATAGCTTGCGGAACTGTTCACTTGAATCTAAGCAGCTGTCAAATATTCCACAGCACCGCAGATATTTGTAATTAAATTTTGAAAACACATCCAGAGCAAATAAAATATTTGGCATGAATTTTCTTGTTTTTCTTGTTTTTCTCCTGAAATTCTTGGGGAAGCGGCGCTTCCAGCACTTCGCTGTACATTTCGCCACTGACTTATCCCCTTGGTAAAATTAAAACTTATAGCTGGTTATTTGTCTTATATCAATGTGGCTTTGGATTACTACTGGCCAAATATTTCATTCACAAATTTGTTTTACGAATGTGTTAAATTTATAAACTTTCTTCACCCAATCTTATTGAAAATATTTGTATAAAAGCTTATTTTTCTATCTACTTTATGTTAATCAGTATAAACATTTACAGAAACAATTTCATCAGAGATTTTTGTTGGTACAACGAGAATACAGAAAGCTCAAGTGATAATAAAATCTTCAAAAACTTGAGTCGCTATGTGTAAGCTTTTTTATTCCATATACCTTATATAACATCTTGAGAAACAAATGAATAGCACAACTCCTTAAAAAAGTATAACATAAGTTGGAAAGGTGCATTCAGACTGAGAAATTGGATACCACAGCTGGGATTTGGGCTATAGATCTTCTGCGATAGAAAGCAAAATATCTATAGTTCAAATTCTGGCTACGGCATCAAACTTTTCAGTCTAATTCTACCTTTCCTACCTTGTTGTAGACATAGTTTCTGTGAATGAATAATTAATTGCCATGGATTGATATAAAGTAGACAATAAAAAATTGAAACCAGTAACAAAATTTAATTTGCCATTTAAAGCGCAGTCAGCAACAGTTGATTGCACTAACACATACTAACCATGTGTATGAGGGCTGTTCAATACAGAATGATCATAATTTTCTTACGGTCATAATTTTTCGTACTAAAATTCAATCTTAATATATTATGTTAGCTTAATGTGAAACAAACACGCCATAGTAGTTTCATTGTTGGTACACCTGGTTCTTGCCTGTGAGAACCAGGCAAGCTCAGACATGTTCAGTATTGCCTACCACTGCAATGGACGTAACATGCGAGGAACAATATGCGGCTTTGAAATTCTGCTTTCGTCTCAACAAATCTTCAGTTGAGGCCTATACAATAATACAGGAGGCCTATGGAGAGTATGTTCTTCCCTACAGCACAGCTCGAAGGTGGTTTAAAACGTTTAAAGAGGGGAGACAATCAATTTCAAAGGAAGGTGGACCCGGTGCTCCAGTTCCTGCTCTTACAGAAGAAAACATCAACACTGCTGCTCCCATTGTGAGAGAGGATTGACGAATTACCTTAAGATCACTTTCTGAAATACTGAACATTTCACTGGGTGCCACCCACACTTTGGTGACAGAAACATTACACATGAGAAGTGTTTTTGCACGATGGGTTCCAAGACTATTGATTTCCGAACAAAAGGACATTCGCATGCAGGTCTGCATGCAGTTAAAGTTGATGTTAGAGGAAGATCTGAAGTTTCTTACAAACGTAATCACTGCTGATTAAACTTGGCTACATCATTTTGATCCTGAGAGCAAACAGCAAAGCTCAGTGAGGAAATCTCCTTCATCTCCAACCCCCAAAAAGCAAAAGTGATTGCTTCTGCTGGGAAAGTTATGGTCATCTCATTCTTTGATATTCATGGAATGATTTATCAGCATGTTGTACCTGCACACACATTAGTAACTGGACAATACTACAGGGATGTCCTCAAAACATTGCAAGTCCATATCAGACATAAAAGACCACATTTCCGTGAAGAAGGCTGGATGCTGCACCACGATAATGCGTAGCCGCATTTTGCCAATGTTGTTGCTGAATATCTTGCAAAAATCAACGTGAAGTGCATCGCTCACCCTCCCTATAGTCCGGGTTTAGCACCGTGTGACTTTTTTATATTCCCTAACTTGAAGAAACACCTTCGTGGGAGCCATTATCCATCATCAGAAGCAGTGGTGAAGGCTGCAGAGGCAATTTTGAAGGATCTCTCAAAAAATGGTTTCCAGCATGTCTTTGAAGACTGACAGAAACAGTGGGACAAGCATATTGATTTCAGGGGAGACTATTTTGAGAAGGACCACCAAAATTATGAGGATGAGTATAGGTATGTTGTCAAAAAAAAAAATGTGATCATTCTTTATTGAACAGCCCCCATAGGTCAAAATTGAAAAATTCAGTTCTATAACTAGGATTTGAACCACGAATCTTTCGCTCTGTGCATGGCTGCTGTATCTCTGAGTTACTATGGCAACATGCCAGATGACATACTCCACAGTTGAATCACCTCTTCCCGACAGACTTTCAACCTTCACCCAACACCCAAAGTGTAGCATCCCAAAACAGTAATGTCAACCCATTCAGAGTGCCAGAGGTTTTA
Source organism: Mantis religiosa (assembly GCA_030765055.1). Lineage (NCBI taxonomy): Eukaryota > Metazoa > Arthropoda > Insecta > Mantodea > Mantidae > Mantis > Mantis religiosa. The sequence continues at coordinate 222,007 of JAUKNK010000191.1, forward strand.
CATCTTCCTTAACTAAAGCCTTTATAATAATGAATTGCAAAATGGGCAACAGAACCTTTCGCTCACTTGTGGTTGCACTGAGGAGGGCCGGGAGGGAAACTACCAGAGGCGTAGCGTCAATGGATGTGAGTGATGTATTACATAACCTAGCAGTTTCCCTTAGTTAACACTTCCCTTCCAATGTGTAAGGACTATGATACAATGAAGCACAAAATTAATATAATTTTGAGTCGAAGTAGTACTCAACGTTCCACTTATGCTAGTATTTACCTAGAATGCGATTCGTTAGGATCTTCCTAACATTATTAGCTGTTGTTGACAAATGGATGTTGGTTTGGTGAACTCCTTGGAATTGGTCAAAAAGAAAAATGATGAACAACAAAGATGCAAACAAGTAACTACTCTTTCCCCAATCAGCAATGAAACTTCATACAGAAAATTTAAATATCATCCCAGAGCAACACACCTTTTCCAAAAAGTCTTCAAAGAGCGCAATATTACTTTAGCCCCACAGAACAAGTTTAGTGTACAACACCTTTTGAAATCACATAATACAAAGGAGATACCCACAGACAAACAATCAGATGTGTACCGGATAAACTGCAAAGTCTGTGACAACTTTAACATTGGAAAAACTAAAAGGAATTTGAACATTAGGTTTAAAGAGCATTTTAGGAACATCAGGAACAAAGAAGTAGATAAATCGGCGGTAGCGTACCATTTTTGGAAGCAGAATCATGATATAGAAGGAGAAGTCCACTTATTAAAAAGTGTCCAAGGTCCAGCTGCATTAACCATGTGGGAAAAAATCTTCATAAAGAAATATGAAAAATGTTGTTTAATTTCGACACTACCTTTGAAGAAAACCCAAACTTCAAGTTCATCAAGGTACCGACAGAGACGCACCTATCGCCTCCAAGGAGTTCACCAAACCATCTATTATTCGACAACAGCTGATGATGTTAGGAAGATCCTAACGAAACGCGTTCTAGATAAAGACTAGCAATAAGTGGAGTATTGAGTACTAGTTTGACTCAAAACTATATTAATACTTCCCTGTTTATTGGCATAATCCTTACTGAAGAGTATGTTGTGAACAATTATCTTCCATGAACTGCTGTTAGCATATTATGCCAGTCATGAAAAGCAGAGCAGGTGAACAACATTTGTTCATGTTGCACGCTAGACTCAGGACGTGATGCGCCCACAGTGGATGTAACACAGAAGATTACATATTGCTTGTTATGGTTAAAGTGCTTTAAATGGAAGTTTTCGGTATTTTGCCTGACAGTGAAGGTTAACTTCATACTTTTAGTATTTTTTTGTTGTTCCATTTATACACCACCCCGCCTTTAACTGCAGTGGTCATATCGGCGGCCGTTCTCCTTTGGAATATATCTCATAATCATTGGGTTGTATCATTAGATCATGCACATATTTGCACTCTCATTCATACGTCCAGACTCTGGGGAAGATGAGGAACTATCTTGGTTGGAGAAAAATCCCCACCTCCAGCCGGGAATTGAACCCGGCAGCAAGCAGGTGCTCTACCGGCTGAGCTACGGGGCCAACCTTTAGTATCTTGTGAACATGTTAGATGACAATAAGCAGCATTTTGGACAATAATTATGACTGTACTGCAAATGAAAAATACGTCAAGAAGTATGTACATTGCTGATGTACATGTGTATTAAGTCACATGAGGGAAACACGTGTTGTAGAGAGAGCGCTGCATTTCTCATCAATCAAGTGTACCAAAAAAGGAATCTGAGTGTTGTGCAATCAACAAACTGAAAATAAGGTACTTTCATTATTTAAGTTTGACTGAAAAAAACACATAATCAAAGCACGGGTCCCGAAACATTCATTAAATGTAACTACCAACATTAAAACAAATTTGAGGCATTTTAGTAATAAAGTGTGTGAAAGTGAAGCATGGCTCTGTGGGTGCAGGAACCTAAATAAATTTTTTGTTGGTCATGTGTTTTATTTTCTAAAGAAAAGACAGTGTGTACCGCAGGAGAATATGATTTGAACAACATATATAAAGCAGTAAAAAAACACAAATATTCCTGCATTCACATTATTTGTGAGAACACACTAAAAATGTTGGGTAAAAAGTGACCAATATAAATTATAAATTGAGCAATATAACATGGAAGTTACAAAAAACAAAGCAATACTGTCACACTTCATACGAGCTTGTCTACTTTTTGCAAAAACAAGGGCTTGCATTTCGTGGCTACATTGAGAGTGCTGAATCATCTAACAGAGGGAATTTCATTGAATATACAAATGAACTAATGAAGTATGACATATCTCTCAAAGAGCACTGGAAAAAGTCCACTGTATTTCGTGCCACCTCACCAGATATACAGAACAATTTCATTTCCAGCATTGGCACAGAAATGACCAACAAAATTAGAAAAGAAGTTTTTGAGGCATCCTTTGTTTCTCTAATATTAGATGAAACTTTAGATATTAGCTAGAAGTTACAATTGTTGACTACCTTCCGCTATGTGACAACCAAAAGAACCATAGAAGAAACATTACTTGTTTAAACTAAAGTATCTTATGCTTTTTCTTTCACACGGAGTATCATCGTCATCATCATCATTATTATTTACATTTCAAAGTGCTTACCCAAGTCCACATACCACGCTATGCCACTGGAAACTACCAAGCATGTTCCCCCCACTTTAAATACATTAGCCTTCAGTGGTCCGCTCTACTCAACTTGTCTGAGAAAATTAGGTACTAAAGTCCAGTTTATATTTAACACACCCTCGTCATTTTATTTATTCATTTTTTTACATACAAATCAGCCAACCAGAAAGTGTTACATTAGCACTATTTGAAACTACGGATATTCACTACTGCAGCAGTTATTAATAAAATTTAAACTATGTAAGACTTGAAGCTTTTGCGGCGAGCGTTATTGATTAAGGCTTCACGGGTGATGAGCCATGTCAAATTTAAGAAGATTGAGCTCTCGGCCATTTTACACTCTATGGCCTTCATCAGGAACTGAGTAATTGCTGCGAAACGTGATCATATACATATATTAATCGGTGGGTGGAGCATGCCCTGCCCTGGCTAATGACCAAGTGACAATGTTGGATTGGCTTGGCTGGAGATGGACACAGCTACCCTCTGCTTCGGTGTTTTCTGTGAGGTTGGTCACTGAATGCGTGTGGTTGGAGTTACTGTCATTTCCTGTGCTCCTCTTCGAGACACCGGAGAGGCAACACCGTCCAGCTAGCACCGCAGCAAGGCCAAAGCAGCCCTTTTCAGGGCTTGGCTCTTGCCTACCAGCGCTCATCGCCGTGAATTTGCCGACCCAAGCTGATTGCTGCTCTGCAGAGACAACATCTAGCCTGCGAGCCTACAAGAAGAAGACATCGCACACAGCACAGTAATTGGGTAGAATACCAAGACCGAAGCCAACAGTCCTAGGACTGGTTTCTAGACGCCCTTAAGGGTAGGCCCTCTGGTATTCGGGCTTTTTAGCGCCCAGTACTAGCTCTATCTCTCCTTCTCTTTCTTCTTTCCTCTATTCTAGTAAGGCAACAAGTCTTGCCTTGCTGTCCCCTTTCTGTATCTTCCACCTTGCTCGCACCCCATTGGCTGTTGTATTGAAGCCTGTGATTGGTCCAATACAACATGATGGAAACTGAAGCAGCTGCTAATGTTATGGACACCCAGGTGACCAACAAAGGTAACCTAGAGGCAAACCAGAACCTTAAATGCCTCCAGTACTACGTTGAAGGAGGTGATCTCAGAGACTTTATGCAACAAGCATTATTGTTGCCCCCCAAATGCCCTTGTCTCACATAGACGAGAGAACCCTGCACCTGGAAAAGAGGGCCAGACTAAGATTTCTGGAAGCTGCTGATCAGCAGCTGTTTAATAACTTCGCAGCTGCTAACCTGGAATTAGCTGCAAATGCCTTCCAACACTACTCAGTGTATTGCACCAGGGTGGAAGTCATATCCGGGTATCTACTGCAAAATGAAAAATTTAAAGCAGTCAATCAAAATTGGGAAACGGTCCCTAGCAATACAAGAGGTAAGGCTCACAAACACGCCCTTCCTCCAGAACCCTTATCTGTCTCTAATAAATATCAAGGGTTACCAGCAGTGCCTGATGATGGCAAAACACAATCACAAAACAATAAAAGGAGATGTTCAGATCAGACAGCTCCAACACATCTGACAAAAGCTCCAGTCCCATCAGCAATGGAAGCTCCTTCCACTTCAAACGCCACACCAACTGTCACTGCTCCAAGTGCTCCTGCTACCCATTCTGCAAAGGCTACCCCTATTTACCTACGGGATCCGGGTAGTGCACGAGGTATCATAGCCTCCATCAACACAACTCAACCCAACACCAAGTATTCCATCCGGAACATGAGTGGATCAGTTGCCTTCATCCCGGATATCCCTGAGGATCATAGAGCCCTCCGAAAGTTGCTGGATGATAGGAAAATTCAGTACTTAACCACCCTGCTTCCAGAAGAAAAGTTGCTGTACGTCACCTTAAAAGATGTGCCTATTTACATAACTGAGGAGGAAGTCCAAGCGGAACTCAAAAGCAAGAGCTACCCGGTGGAGAGAGTTGGGCAACTGCGTTCCAATCGCAGTGCTAACCATGAACCACTCCCTCACTTTCGCGTAGCCTTAAGAAAGGAGGGAAACTACCATGGAATTTATAAGGAGACGAGAATGTTCAACGCAGTTATACGTGTGGAATCCTATCGTCCTCCAGCAAGACCTTTACAGTGCACAAATTGCCAACAATTTATGCACAGTGCAGCTGGTTGTAGGCTAGAACCTGCATGCTCTTATTGTGGTGAGTCAGGTCACAAGAGGGCAGACTGCAAACGTCTTGGGATTACTGGATCCAAGGCCACCTGCTATAACTGCGGTGGAGACCATTCCTGCAGGTACGCCAAGTGCCCAGTTTGGCAAGAAGCCAGGGTGGAAATGCACCTTAATAAAAATGGTCAGAGATCTAGACACGATGCTGCACCCAAGGTACCGAACCCTATGGGGCTACCCAAAGAGGCCTTCAAGGGTACTCGTTACCCAGGACTACCACCACCAGTGAAGATACAATATGCTAGCTATGCTGATGCCACCCAAAACAATGTTGAAAACGCAGCCCAGCCTGCTGAGAACTCTGCATCTGAAAAAGAAATTCCTACCGTTCCTACATCAAAGGAATCCTCAGTTACCCAGAGGAAGCAAAGTCCGCCATTACCTCAAAGGAAGGTAGCAAGCAGTTCTGCAACTGGTGCCATTTCCAAGACTGTGTCAATCCCACAGTACAAACCTTCATTGCCTTCTGGGACACGTCAACTGGCCCAACGACTGCCTACCCATCAATCTCAGGCATCCAACAACCCATCACCACCACCACTATGCACTTCTATCCATGATGATCAGTTTCTGAAGCTTATGGATAGAATTCCAGTAGAATTGCAAACTGATTTTGCAATAGCTTTGGCTGATGCACTAGCCCAGCGACCTGCCAAGATATCTCCATCCACTATCTTGGTCCACACTGTATTTACCTTCCTTGGACAATATGACGGACAACAATAAGATTCTAACCAACATCCAGAGTCTGAGCCTGGATGTTCCTGGAATGCTAACGGGTTGCGGCATAAGCTAAAGGAAGCTGCAAACTTCCTTGCAATTAATAAAGTGCAGGTATTCCTGGTGCAGGAAACACACCTTTCCAACCACTTGAAAGCTTCCATCCCAGGAATGAACTGTCACAGGACAGACAGGGCTGATGGATACAGTGGCACTGCAATATATGTTAACCACACCTTAAAACACCACCGGCTACATCTGCCAAACACTGGCGTGTTAGAGGCTACAGGGATTCAAGTGGCCACCAATAGAGGACCTCTAAACATCTATTGTTTATATACCACCTAGCAGGCCCTTCAACGTCAATGAACTGGATACGATTTTCTCTGCAGGCACACCCACAATAGCTATGGATGATTATAACGCCAAAAGCATGCTGTGGAACTCTACAATGCGCAATCCGAGAGGTTCTCTTCTTGAGCGCTATTTAGAACGCCACAATCTTGCTTTACTTACTCCTACATCACCCACAATCACTTATGGGGACCGCCATCTACCAGATTGGTTGGATATTGCCATTCTACAAAATATCCGCGGTCACCCTCATATTTTATCTATCCCTGAACTTTCCTCAGATCACTATCCTATTCTCTTTCTCTACCAAGCCCGTGCAACTGCTAAGGCACCCCCTAACTCACTAAATTCACACTTCACCATCTGGAACAAGTACACTGCAATAATGGCAGAGCAGAATGCCGAGTTAACTCCTTGCAACTCCACTGAAGCGGCAGATCAGCTGGCCTCCACTATCACAGCTACTATGGCCTCAGCCATGGCACAAGCTACTCCCCCTAGACGTGCCAACTTTAGTGCTCAGAAACATTTACCACCCCCACTATGGTGACTCATTGCTGATAAAAACAAAGCTAGACGTCGTTATCAGCTAACACGCGATCCCCAGCACAAGCGTGAATGGAACCGCCTCCAACACCTGGTCAAGCTTGAGATAGCTGAACACTGCAATGAAGAGTGGGAAAGTAAGCTGTGCACTTTAGATCCAGAGGACTCCTCCCTCTGGAGAGTGACCAAGGCACTACTCAAGATCCGTTCATCAGATCCACCATTAATTGATGGAGGAAGAGTAGCTTCGTCTGCTAGAGAGAAGGCCGAAATTATGGCGGAACACTTAGCCTCCACCTTCCACCCGGCAGAGTCCATTGATGATGACCTGTCTGAAGAAATATCAACTTCAGTACGCCGATACCTTAGTGTTCCTCACAAGGTCCTGGAGGTTAGCCTAACCTCCTTTGTTGATGTTCAAAACATCATAAACTCCGTTCGTCCCTACAAAGCGGCTGGAGTTGATAAACTCCCTTATGCTGCCTTCAAAGCACTACCACATTCTTGGATTCATCTACTAGTGCACCTCTTCAACAGTTTGCTGTTACTGGCCTACTTCCCAACGGCATGGAAACATGCAAGGATCATAACTCTACCAAAGCCAGAGAAAAACCCAAGAGACCTAAACAGTCATAGGCCTATTAGTCTCCTTTCGTCTATCAGCAAGCTCTTCGAGAAGGTGCTACAGCAGAGTCTCCAATGCATTCTGGATGAACATCAGGTGCTACGTCCCGAGCAGTTTGGTTTTCAGAGAAAACACTCTACTACTCACCAGCTCCTTCGTCTAGTGGATGAAGTGGTTAAAGGCTTTAACAACCGGCACTTTATCGCAGCTCTCTTTCTTGACATCTCCCGAGCCTTCAACTCTGTCTGGCATGAAGGCCTCCTACATCGCCTCATCCAATACAAAATCCCATCTTACCTTGTACACCTCATACATCATTACCTACTAAACCGATCCTTTGTTGTCATGAAGGACAACATCCATTCACAGCCCTATGCCATAAATGCAGGTGTACCACAAGGTAGTGTCCTTGGGCCCCTGCTTTTTCTGGCGTACATAAATACCCTTCCAACCCTAAGAGGCTGCAACCTGTACCTGTTCGCCGACGATACCGCTATAACAACTGCATCCAAACGGCATGAAATTGCTGTGCAAAGAGTACAAACCTTTGCTAACATGTTGTACGTCTGGTTTGCAACCTGGCGGTTAAAGCTAAATGCCACAAAATCCCAGGCAATCACTTTCACGAGACGAGAGCTGCAGGACGTACCCAACTTAAGTATAGGTGGTACAGAAATACCATGGTCAACACAGGCAACATACTTAGGAGTGCTCCTAGGCATGTGCCTCACATGGAAGGACCATATAGCAACGGTGGCTAACAAAGTTAGCAAAAGGATGGCCATGTTATATCCATTATATAACCGAAAGTCGCCAATGGCTCTCCGCAACAAGCATCTGCTCTACAAGCAGGTATTGAGGCGGGCCCAGTCTGGGGTGCAGCAGCCAAAACCCACCTCTCCAAACTCCAAGTCCTCCAAAATCGCTTCCTTCAGACTGCAATTTCAGCCGAATGGTACATCCCAAATCAGAATATCCATTTAGACCTATCCTTTCCAAAACTCTTCGATTACATCCTACAACTGTCCCACTCTTTCTATTCAAAATTACCAACCAGTTTCAACAGCCTCATCCGAGGACTTGGAGAGTACGACCTAGACCCTGGAGAGTCATACAAGAGGCCAAGACTTGTCCTAGGAACTCCTTAATTCCCAACTATCTCTTCAACAATTATTCAATCCCTGACTGTTTATCACCTATCCTCAATTAAATAACCACCATCAACCCACCATCATTTCTTACAAACCCTCTTAATGCCAGTAAGGGACCTAGTCCCGGTATGGCACTAGTCGAAGGACCCTCCTTTGCGGAGGAGGATTCCCTTCAACGACACCTCTGTGCTGTGTTTCCTGTGCGGTCCATCACTTGAACCGTGCAGTTGGAATCCGCAGTCAAAATGCTTTTGATGGCCGGTGTCCAGGCTGGGCTCAGTTGAAGACCGCAATCCCTATTGAAATTGAACAGATGTGCTTTTATCTGAATGGCCTCCTTAACGATCCTGTCAAAGTATTTGTCGGTCTGTTCCAGGAAAGTAATGTTATTGAAGTCGATTTTATGGACATGCTCTATGTAATGTTGGGCTACTGCTGTCTTTTCAGTTGTAGGAGCCTGATGTTATGCTGGTGCTCCTTGCAACAAACAGGACGAACAATTGAGGAAAGATATCATGTTATTGAAGTCAATTTTATGGACCTGCTCTATGTAATGTTGGGCTACTGCTCACTTTTCAGGTTATAGGAGCCTGATGTTACGCTGGTGCTCCTTGCAACAAACAGGATGGACAATTGAGGAAAGATGCAAGGAGCACCAGCGCAACATCCGGCTCCTACAACCTGAAAAGTGAGCAATAGCCCAACATTACATAGAGCAGGTCCATAAAATTGACTTCAATAACATTACAGTCGTGGAACAAACCGACAAATACTTTGACAGGATCATTAAGGAGGCCATTCAAATAAAAGCACATCCGCTCAGTTTCAATAGGGATTCCGGTCTTCAACTGAGCCCAGCCTGGATACCGGCCATCAAAAGCATTTTGACTGTGGATTCCAACTGCACGGTTCAAGTGACGGACCATGCAGAAAACGACAGTAACTCCACACGCGTTCAGTGACCAACCTCACAGAAAACACCAAAGCGGAGGGTAGCTGTGTCCATCGCCAGCCGAGCCAATCCAACATTGTCACTCGGTCATTGGCCAGGGCAGGGCGCTCCACCCACCGATTATTATATGTATAGGGCCACGTTTCGCAGCAATTACTCAGTTCCTGATGAAGGCCATAGAGCGTAAAATGGCCAAAAGTTCGATCTTCTTAATGATTTTTATTATTGCTGAAAAACATGATGGGCAAAATATTAACTTGAGTGTGTCTTGCTTTGAAATTGCTGCTGGTGAATTGGCAGTATTGCATGGCCATGTGAGTATATGCAGCATCCAGCAATGCAATGCTTACTGCTACAGTGTATGGCCATAAATCTAAAACAATCTCAGTAGCCAAAATGAACATTTATAAAAATTATTATTGTTGCAATCTTAGAGATTGGTATTTGCTGACCATTTGTTGTGAAGCTCTAGTGAAGTGGTTCTTACATCATTGTGGTTTCATTTTTCATTTAGTATGAATAAAATAACTGAAAACAAGCACAGAGGACAGGAAGGCAACTCTGCCCTTAAAGACATCTTTCTGAAATTCTATTAACTGTTATTAAATTATAGATGAGTCGTATTTATTACACATCAGCTTCACTTACGTATTTATATTGAGGACATGTTTCACGAACCATCGTTCGCATCATCGGCTCTAATGCGACTAAAGCTTGATCCAGTGGTGTAGGTAGTTCTGGAGTTGCTGCTGCCACCTGTTGATTTTGTGATGAATTTAAATGTGGGGTTGTCTTCTGGCAGGATTTCGAAGTTCATTAGTTGGTTTTTATGTTTTCCTATGTATATTGTCTCTCATATGATGAATTCACTATGTTTTTGAACAAATTTTAGTAATTTGGTACTATGTTCAATTTCATGATATTCAGACCATAATGAGCTTCTATTGCGGACTAATCAATATGTTTGTATCTTAGGTGCCTAAAATGTTCTTTCTTCGTTGTGCCTATGTTTCCTTTTGTCCTCCCTATGTAAAGTTTTTCACAGTCTTTAACTTAATCTTGTAAATGCCTGCCTTTTCTTCTGGTTTTATCTTATCTGTATTATTACTGTTAAGTAGGTTTTTAATGTTGTAATTGTTTTTGGTAACAAAATCAACAGATGGCAGCAGCAACTCCAGAACTACCTACACCACTGGATCAAGCTTTAGTTGCATTAGAGCCGATGATGCGAACGATGGTTCGTGAAACATGTCCTCAATATAAATACGTAAGTGAAGCTGATGTGTAATAAATACGACTCATCTATAATTTAATAATTGTTTCACTTCACTGTGGTGTTCCAATACAGTTAAATTTTGATCTATTAACTGTGTTTACCAAAATGAAAATTAGAGCAGTCCTATTATCCCAGAATTTCACCTTCTAATTGAATCTATAAAAGTAAAATATATGTGCAAGAAGGTGACTATCAACTATGGCCAATGGTGTATCCAACACTAAATCATGTGGAAAAACCATTGCAGTATGACCTCAAGGTTAAAATAACATTTAAAAAGTTTAAAGCAGTGTTACTTTTCACCTTAAAGTGGCACAGAATAAAACAGAAACACAAGATATTGGTATTTGATATTTACTTGAACAGTTTCCATTACAACTTCACTACAATAACTTTAACATTGAACATGCAGTATTATACATCCTGTACAAATTCATGAAAATTGCTGACTCAAAATTTACTCGCTGACTCAGGTCCTCGGGCAATAAGCCTTTGGTTTTCCTGAGCAGCATGGCTTCATTTCTTCTTGACCTTCGCTTCTTTTACTCTAATCCACTTTTCTCTTAACCTGTATAAGAATTCTCCTATACATCTATTTTTCTTTTCGCCCATCCCCGTTAGCATGTGTAATACCAATATCTCTTTACTCACACTGTCCCATTTCATATCCCATATTTCTCTCCTTACATTCTATCAGGTAAATGAACAGTGCTCTCTTCATCTCCACAAAATTGACATATCTCTACCTCATTACTTTTCAACCCTTTTAGGTATAATATTCCTACTCTCATCCATGCTATGCCTTCTCTTCCAGTGTTGTCACATTGATCTACATATTTTTCCCTACCCCATTCTGTCTGTAATTGCTTATAAAATTTTCTTCTATACTTTCCCATATCTCCTGCCTATCTTTGTCTTGTACTCTGTTTCTCACTTCCTTCCAAAACCCACTATGATTTGACTCCTCTGCTCTCCATAAATTTACCACGACTATCTTCGATACCATTCTTTCCAATTCCGACCCCCAACTACTGTGTTCTTAATGCTTTTCTGTTGCTTCATGCACAGATTCAATAATTCCTCTTTCTGCCCTTTAATACACTTATACCAAAATTTCAGTATTCTTTCTATTATTATTCCCCTACTTTTTGTATTACCCAACTCTAGTAATGCCACTTCTCTTGGTGCCGATTTTGGCAGCCCTTGTAGTTCTTTGCAAAACAAACCGTACATCTGATCTAGTTGTGTACCTATCTCTGATGGACCCCATATATCCATTGCATACATTGTTCTGGCTTCAACGACCGCTTCATACATTCTTTCTAACCATCTAACTGACATCTCCAGTTTATGTTTACATATTCTTAACCCTGACATTGCCGCCCTGGCGCACCAGATAATAATAATTTCCTTTTTTCTTTTTCTCTTTTTTTACTACATATGATAAAGGTTATTTTGATGCAGAATGAACATTTAAATTGTAAAATGAGAATGGAAATGAAACATACATAATACCTATATATACAAATATAGTAATTTGTAACTTAAAACTTCACTTATCTTATAAGCAATGTTAATTCTTATAAATTCTCTGGGGTTTTGATTTCATGTAAACTTATACACATCCTGATTCCTTATCCTGAGAGACCAATGTCGGGTAACTCTAAGATCCATGGACCCCGGACTCAATTGAGCATCATTTCACCCATTTCATTCATCGTCCGATATGATTCAATGTTGGAGGATGTAACTTGCAAAAAAAGAAAGAAAGAAAGAAACACATCATCATTTGAAAATAGATTCACAGTCAGGGTCATTGATTCACAGACTATGAATGGGAGGTCTCAAATTCAACCGGAGAAAGTTCTCTGACCTTCTTCCACCCTCTCTTCCAGGTTTTCCAATCTTCATGACTGGTAAATGCTGGGAAGGTACCTAAGCTTAGTCCTAAAACATTTCCTTCCCAAATTTTCTGTCGCATTATTTCATTTCATGCATCACCAGTGCCTACTGCCTGTGGTGTCACATGCCATTAAACACTATACCAAAATCATCACCACTTGTTTCATAAAAAAATGGTAGATAAATGAAAAACTCCTGTTTGTGTAGCATATAGAGAAACAAGATTCAAGCTTGAACAGGGTGTATATAAATGAATATCGGGTTTTTAACTCTTTATAATATTTATTATATTCAACTTACAGTTATAAATGATATGTCAAATGAAAAAGCAACTCAGTTTTACCAAGAACCTTATGAAAGTTCAATGTGACTACCCTTTGTGACACGGCACACATCAAGTCCATAGCCGAGTTCTTCCCAAACGTTGATAAGTGTGTATTCAGTAATTGTAGCAACAGCTGCTTCAATCCGGTTTCTTAATTCAGGGAGGTCAGCTGGTAGCGGAGGCATGTACACAAGATCCTTGATGAAGCTCCAGAGGTAAAAATTGCATGGCGTTTCAGAAGAACGTGTAGGCCATGCATAGCAAGCCTTGTCATTGGGGCCCTTGTGGCCTATCCAACGCTTGGGTACAGTGACGTTCAACCAATTGCGTACTTCGTTACGCCAGTGAGGTGGCGCACCATCTGGAAAATGAAGTTCTCTGGCTCATTTTCTTCCAACTGAGGGAAGAGCCATTGCTCTAATGTATCAAGGTAAGAAGTGCCAGTTATAGTAGGTTCACCAAAAAAGAAGGGCCCCTAAAATTTTCGCCGCGATACGCCACAAAAAACATTCACTTTTGGGGAATCTCGTTGCATTTGTACCATCTCGTGAGGATTTTCTGAGCTCCAGATGTGCACATTATGAGTGTTAACATGTCCACTAAAGTGAAAGGTCTATTCATCATTGAAGACAACACGATCCATAAAACGTCATCATCGTCATGAAACAACATGTTGTTTGCGAAGTTGGCACGTAATCCGTGGTCTGTTGGCTTTAGAGCCTGTAATAACTGTAAACTGGTAAGGACATAGCCTTAAGTGTTTTCTTACAACTTTCCAAACAGTCGACACAGGAACTTGTAATTCACGACTAGCCTTCTGGACTGATTTCTTTGGGCTACGAGTGAATGACTCTCTCACTCGCTCAACAGTCTCTTCCCTTTACAAAGGCAGCCGGTATATTCAAATACCATACCAAATTCAAATACCATCTACAAATGTTATTATCACTAGGAGGGTCACCACCAAACTTAATGCGGAATGCATGATGCACAGTAACTACAGATTCGGTCTTTGAAAACTGCAAAACACAAAACGGTTTCTGTTTACTAGTCGCCATCTTTACTACTACCACTGTCTTAACACATTGCGGCAGAAACATTGCACGCACATGCCAGCTGGTGCCAACAAACAATCTTTTTCATTAGACATATCATTTATAACTGTAAGTCTAATGTAATAAATAGTATAAAGAGTTAAAACCGAGATATTCATTTATGTACGCCCTGTATTGGTTATGCCTAGATTGAGCCTGTTAAATCTTGGCCAGTCTTGATAAGAATGTGTGATAAGTAATAAGAGGGATACAAAGCCTATTGAAAGATAGCTACAAACTTTAGGAAGCAGTTTACTGATCTTGACTGAAGAATATTTAAAATTCTCTACAACAGTAGAAAAGTAATTTTAAGACAAATTCCATCATCTGAAAATTCCACCTTTACATCTCTAAGATTGCATATAGTTCCAATGCTTACATAACATTTAAAGGAATGAAACTTACGTGAATTCAGCAAAAACTGCTCAGGAAAACTTCAGGCATTTAAATCTGAAAATCATGTTGGCTACTGACCTATAAGACTGTACCAGTAAATTAGCTAAAGAGAATTAATAAAAATGAGCAATGTTTACAGTAAGATTTCAAATAGTGAGACTTGTGACTTTGAATTAATTTTGCATGTAAGTAAATCCAGATAAACATAATACTTAAAAAGGTGATTATGTTAAAACATAAAACCTCTGAATTTTAGAAGAAATATTTAAAATTAATTTTTATATACATATATTTTATCATTTTTCTTTCCCTCAAAGAACTTGCTCACACCTCCTATTAAGAGAACAGTTTAACATATTAAACATATAATAATTCTTTGTAATATATTTTTACTTTTCTTTAATTGCAGAACTATTACCTAGGCCACTTATACCATCATTAAAACCACAAGAAACTTCACCATCTAAATCCATCCAAACAATGTCACCTTCTGTTGAAGCAAATTTTGGGGTTGTGCCAACAATTGAAATGCCCTCTGCTACTGGGACTACATCTGTGCCAAAATCAACTTCCAAATTTCCAATTACAACAATTCCGGCCACTTTTCTTGAAATTCCACATTCTCTTGCCACAATACCAATCCTGCCATGCACTTCATCTTCTTCTACATTGCAACTTTCACCCTCTGCAATAAACCTGTCTTCTGCAATAGGTGTCATGCCGCCAACTGATCCTGCCACATGCGAGATCAAGCCTGGAGAGGAGACCACCATTGAAATAAACAAGGAGCTGATGGGACTTAGACTAAGCATAGTAGGAGGGTCTGATACTCCTCTGGTATGTCTACTCCTCAACTGAGGGCTGTTTTTGCAAAAATTGTAATTCTTGAGAAAAAAAAATTAGTTTTTATCTGTTAAACTATTTCTATGTATTAAGCTTTTTCAGCAACAGCTGTTTAAGAAGTAGAAATCGATTTCACAAACAAATCGCTTGCATCGTCAGTCAACACACTTCGTTGCCAAGGATACCGGTTACCATGTTACTATGTTTTTTCAGTATTACCAAAATATGAAAATGAAACAAACCTAAAAACAGAATGAACTGCTGGTATTTCAAAATTCATTATGCGATTTGAAAGTAATGAGTTGGTAATTCAAACACAAACATCACTTATCTCTATTTGTGTAATATTCATTGCTTCACTGTAGCTAGCTTCATTTTCTATGTAATTATAATGTAGTTTTATAGTGTATAAATCCCAAGATCCTACTTTGCTAGTACATGAAACACTTTGAAGAGAACTTAAGACTTGTATTAAGTTCAGACTTTAAGAGGAGCTTAGTACAGTATAAGGTCTTTGATGCTTTTACAAGCAGCTGTATAGCCACAAATGATGGTTTAATTAATTTTATTTGCCTCCCCCTTTTTCTTTGTGAAATTATTGTACAGTGATCTGGATGATTTCCATTGGGAATCGCCCCTTTATTCTTTATAACTGTAATTTCATGAAGTCTCAGCAACCCAATAATGAACCCTCCCCCCAAAATAATAAACCTGATATTCATAGAAATGAAATATTGGCAGATCTTATATTTCTGACTTTCTGAAATCTTTCATGAGGTTCTTCCAAAGCCTAAATATGATGTAGGTATAACGTAATTAAGTATTTTTAATGCTGAAAGAATGAAAAAGAATAGTAAAGTAATATTTAGATCATCACAGGAGATGAAATTTTAAACTTTTGTATACCTTTTATTTGATAACATAATTATTTAATAACATAAAGACTCTAGAACTCTCATATAATACATAAACCCTTGACAACAGTATTAAACAGGTTGGAGAGGTAAATGAGATTATCAGCTGGAAGAAAAGTAATTTAAACATTGAGTGATCAATTCTGATGTTACACTAGTAATGAACTTGAACATAAAATACAAAGGAAATACAGCAAAACTTTCATACCTAAGGTTGTTAAAAAACTTCGCCATTCAGAAACTTCATTATGTAATCTTGAATTGAGATAAAGTTTTCTAAAGTGTTTTAATGCTACATCCTGTATATATCTGCACCCAATTAAATTTAAAGGAAGTCGACTAATGACACTAAACAACACTTACTTTTAAATTTTCCCGGAACATGTTTCAGACGCTATTTTCCTCCGTTGCCAACTGGACATCCACTGGTTCTCAGTGGTGATATTTTGTCACAGATCTGCTCTGGTGGCAGTTCGAGGAATTTGCTGAACAAATCTCTCTGGGGAATGTCGAAATTGAATACTTTGTTCCAATTTTTTTGGAATGAGATTTGTACCCATATGGACAGTTCTTGTTTTCCTGTTCTGTGCTTAAGTAGTTTTGGTTCTGGATTTATGTTGTGGTTTTCTTCCCAAAAATGCGTGGCAACTGCTGGTATTTCTAATTTTTTGTATTTTATGTTCCCAAAGTGTTCCTTTGCTCTTGTTTCTAAATTTCTTTTGGTTTTTCCAATATAAATATGACTACAGTCAGAGCATTCAATTTGATATACACCAGACTTTTTGTTAGATGGAATGGCACTTTTGATGTTTGAGCAAATTATGTTTCTTAAGGAGTAATGGTTGACTGGTGCTAGTTGAATGTTTTATTTTTTAAAGAATTTTTTGAATTTATCAAAGGCCCATGGATGGTAAGTGAATTTTCTGAAAGTCATATTAGTTTCTGTAGCTGAGAGGGTTGTGGTTTCCTTTATTAGCTTCTTCTTTTTTGCTACGTTCACTTTTTTGTCTACTAATGATTTGGGAAAGTCATTTTGTTGTGCTATTTCAATAATTTTGTTGTATTCTGTTTTGTATTCTTCTGCTGCGAGAGGGATGTTGACCAGTCTGTGTGCTAAACTATTGAAGATTGCCCTTTTGTGGGATCTTGGGTTGTAGCCATTAGCTTTTGTGTAGTTGTCTGTCTGTGTTGGTTTTCTGTAAGTGCCAAAGTTTATTTTGTTTTTATTTCTGACTATTTTTGATCCAAAAATGGTAAATACTCATCTTTTTCTATTTCTACAATGAACTTGATGCTTCTTTCTTGTATATTTAAAAGTTTTAGTGCATGACTGATGTGTTTTTTTTTTTGTACTATTGCAAAGATGTCATCTACATATACCAGAGTTTGAACATCCAAGGGAAACCTTTGGTGATCCTTATTTCTAATGCTCTCATGTACAGATCAGCCAGGAAGGGTGATAGCACCAGTCAACCATTTCTCCTTAAAAAACCTAATTTGCTCAAACATCAAAGATGCCATTCCATCTAACAAGAAATCTGTTATATATCAAATTGAATGCTGTGACTGTAGTCAAGTTTATATTGGAGAAACCAAAAGAAATTTAGAAACAAAGGCAAAGGAAAAACTTTACGAACATAAATTACAAACAATTAGAAAAATCAGCAGTTGCCACGCATTTTTGGGGGAAAAAAACACAGTATAAATCAAGAACCAAAACTACTTAAACATACAACAGGAAAACAAGAACTGTCCACATGGGAACAAATCTTCATCTCAAAAAATAGGAACAAAGTATTCAATTTTGACATCCCCCAGAAAGATTTGTTCAGCAAGTTCCTCGAACCACCACCAGAGGAGACCTATGGCAAAGTATCGCCAGCTACACCACTGAGAACCAGTCAATGTACGGTTGACAATGGAGGAAAATAGTCTCTGAAACATGTTCCGGGAAAATTTAAAAGTAAGTGTTGTTTAGTGTAATTAATCAACTCCCTTTAAATTTAATTTATTATAACAACACTGTTTTCAACACTTCCATGAAAGGAATTACTGCATACAAATTAATACTGGGTAGTTAAATTATAATCAAACCATTCAAGGCCTCACTCTACTGCACGAGTTGGCTGGCAATGGCCAGGGAACTTACACTGGTACAGACGGACTAGAATCCTTACCTTATAATAGATGCTGGAACTGTTCACTTTGCTCTCAAACAGGCAGCATATCTCATGTAAATATTCTCACTCTCCGAAGCTCAGCAACAGGTATTCTTGTGATTTCTTGCACAATGTTTTCCTAAGTTCCTGTAGTGTGTTTATCAGTTTGTTTATACTTAATGTTATGAAAATGTTCTCTCGTTCTGGTTTCCAAATTATGTTTTGTCTTTCCAAAATAAACCTGATCACAATCTAAACAATTAAACTTTTATTATCATTGTCATCATCACCATCATCATCATCATCATCATCATCATCATCATCATCATCATCATCATCATCATCATCATCATCATCATCATCATCATCATCATCATCATCATCATCATCATCATCATCATCATCATCATCATCATCATCATCATCATCATCATCATCATCACTGTCATTCTTATTGTTATTGTTATTATTATATATTATAGTCTGGTATTTATCAATTTAATTGTTTAGATTGTGATCGGGTGTATATTGGAAAGGTGAAACGTAATTTGGAAACCAGAACAAAAGAACATTTTCATAACATTAAGTATAAACAAACTGATAAATCGGCTATAGCAGATCATTTTTGGTTATTTAACCATTAAATAAATCCTTAAGATAAATTATTAAAACAATTAAATGGTCCGATAGATTTAATGGTTTGGGAAAAGATATTTATTTTAAAAATAAACATCGCGTAATGAATTTTGAAATACCAGCAGTTGATTCTGTTTTTAGGTTTGTTTCATTTTCAGATATTGGCAATACTGAAAAAACATAACAAAACATAAAAACTTGGAAACTGATATCCTTGACGACAAAGTGTTTTGGACTGATGATACAAGAGATTTGTTTGTGAAATCGATCTCCATTAATACGAAAAAAATTTCTTAAGATAGGTGAAGTTTTTTTACACATAGTTATATTTGTGTAATATTTATTGCTTCATTGTAACTAGCTTCATTTTCTAGTAAATTTTAGTATTTATCATTTAGATATTGAAATCAGGTGTCTAAAGCTGATGTCTGTTAAGAAGAACAGCATTTTTCAATAGTTAAAAAAAAATTAGAAAAATGGTTCAGCAATTTCTAAGATTACCCAATACACAAAAACATTTTATTTTATAATATTATATAGGTAATCTTGTTTTAATTTGAGTGTGTACCATTTGAAGTAAAAGAAATCAAGAATTTTAAGGAATAAATTTCCTTCTTACAACTTAAATAAATTTGAAAACTATGACTGTTTCTTATAACCATGCTATATCATGTTTAGCTATTTTACTCATTCTGGCAAATTCTATCTATTGAGTTTTGTGGGAATACTCAGAAGTAATGACTGTGTATGGTTTATGACATTTGGCACAAATATCTAATGTTTTGTCTTACATTTCCACAGGGTGTGATCATCATTTATGAAGTATACCCAGGTGGCTCTGTTGCAAAAGATGGGCGCTTGAAAGCTGGTGATCAGATCCTACAGATTGACAATGTGGATTTCCGCAGCATCACTCACACTAAAGCCTTGGCAGCTCTGAGACAGACATCAGGCAAGGTATTTATATATTCATGTGTAAATAGATTTAGTCACAAGATTTTTATGGTAACCAGGAAGGACTAGGCTTATCTGGACATTAACTGATACTAGGAAACGACATATTTTTGGGTATGATGGCAGAACGGATTAACTACTCTGAAAAAATCTTGAGGTGATTTTTTGTAATTTGCAATTTGTAATTTATTTCTCATCTTTCCTTTTACATCATCAAATGGAAATACAAAATCAAGAATACAATTATAAAATCCATACTGGAAAATGCCATACATTCCTAAATCCTAACATGTTGCTTGCCATTGAATAATAATTAGGTCCCCATAGAGCTAACCCTAGGTTTTTGTGTATTGGAGGCCCTCTACTCCTTTTTACACTTTTGCCATTTCACCTATCCTACTCTACATTTTTCTCTTTATTGTTCTTAGCCATCTCTCTTTAACTTTCCCAAAATAATTCCCTATATTTCTCCTGTTCTTTTCCCCTTTTACTGACAAATTTTTTCTAATTATTACTTCACCCCCCCCCCCCCCAAACTGTCCCATTTACGTAGCCAGGCTTGCTCTCTTCCATATTTTTGTTTGACTACAGTATAATATACAATGGAGGTCTGCATTTTCTTCTCGACACAATGGACATTTATCTAGCTCCCTAACTTGACCTATATCTTTCAAATTTCTCACTCCTGTTCTCGCCCAAACAAAACCTTCTCGCCCTAACTTATTATCCATATCTATATATCCTTCCCTCCCCCAGGTTGTTTTTATTTCTCTATATAACCTCAATGAGCTTTTGTCACTTGTACTGGTATAAATGCCTGGTCTGCCAATATCTTCTAATCTTAACTTCTTTCCAGAAGCCTTTATACCCATTTGAGCAGTTATAAATAAAAGCGTTGTTAACAGTGAAGTTAATTTCATGTGTAAAGACAAATTGAGTCATACCTTTTAAAACTTGTAACGTCCTTTAAGGACATGCGTGAAGTATGACTCAATTTTAATCTTTATAAATGAAATTAGCTTCACTGTTAACAACGCTTTTATTCTATAACTATTCAAATTATAAAAAGGTTTCCACAAACTAAAAAAGCAATATGGCAACCATACAAGACGACCACAATGATGGAAACACAGAGGCAGACTGAAAAATTCAATGCCATAGCCGGGATTTGAACCACGGATCTTCTGGTTTCCGTCCAGCCGCACTACCATTGTGCTACTATGGCCAACGTGCCGATATGACATTAAATTCTCCAACTGACTCGTATTTTCCCGGTAAACCACTTAGGAGTTCTCATACACACATGAGACAACTACCTTAATGGCGACTTACATATTGTAAGTACTTTAAGGCCCGGGCTTCATATAGTAAACCACTATTAGGTCAATTAATGGAAATTAATTATTCTTTCACACTGGCCGTGTGTAGGCTAAATTGTGGAAACGCAGAGTCAGACTGAAAAATTCAATGCCATAGCCGGGATTTTTTTAAGATCCGTGATTCAAATCCCGGCTATGGCATTGAATTTTTCAGTCTGACTCTGCGTTTCCACAATTTAGCCTACACACGGCCAGTGTGAAAGAATAATTAATTTCCATTAATTGACCTAATAGTGGTTTACTATATGAAGCCCGGGCCTTAAAGTACTTACAATATGTAAGTCGCCATTAAGGTAGTTGTCTCATGTGTGTATGAGAACTCCTAAGTGGTTTACCGGGAAAATATGAGTCAGTTGGAGAATTTAATGTCATATTGGCACGTTGGCCATAGTACCACAATGGTAGTGCGGCTGGATGGAAACCAGAAGATCCGTGGTTCAAATCCCGGCTACGGCATTGAATTTTTCAGTCTGACTCTGCGTTTCCACAATTTAGCCTACACACGGCCAGTGTGAAAGAATAATAAATGACCACAATGATGTCAATAACCTCATGGCCTTCAACGTGAATTACGACAACCACAAAAAGGAACTAAAACAGTTCTTTAATATAAAAGGACGTGAGTGAAGTTAAAAGTTTTAAAAGGTATGACTCAATTTTAGTCTTTATACACTCTATACCCATACTCAGCATTTATCCAAGAATGACCCATACCTATCTGCTTCAGCACGTCATTCATATAATGTGCCCAGGACCCACCCCAGTTACTTCTTCTTTGATTATGAAAACATTCTTTAATACTATTGCCATCTTCCAAGTTAGTGATTCTTTATAAATATTCCATTGCCCTTGACAAGATTTTAATTTTAGTAGAATGCCTACCCAGTTGATTTTTTGTAAAAAAAAACTGAAGCTACTGACAGTGAATCGAGCTAAATATTATAAATGAACTAAAACACTTGGTAACCAACTTCACTTATCTGTTTTAAAATTGTCAAATCCTTCAGGACCAGTTTTGTGATGTTTCCATCACATCCTCAGCCAGTAGACTGATGAATGTTTTGGTTAATTCTGTATATGACAGGTTGCTATTGTGCTCCCATCTACTGGAGACAAAACAAATTTATTTACCAAATCCATTGGTGGTATTTCAAAATTCATTATGCAATTTTTATTTTTCAAAACAATTTTTCTTTTTCCCTAATCATTAAATCTATCAGTCTATTCAGTTGTTTTAATAATTTAACTTCTGGATATTTCATGCTTAAGTGACCACAAATGATTCGCCACTGCCGGCTTGTCAATCTGTTTATATAGTATTTCTGAAATGTTCCTTCATTGTGGTTTCCAAATTACATTTGATCCTACCAATGTAAATCTGATTGCAATTTCAACAGTTAAATTGATAAATGCCAGATGTTTTATTATCTGAAACATTTTTTTTTTTAGAAAAATGTAGATCTTTTTATGCTGTATTTATTTTGAGGCACCAATATTATACCAGATTTAAAAAAAAATATATTTGCTCAAGGATGATAAGTAAATCTTTTAGAATTATAATCATCTTTTACTTTTTTAAGGGTAGAAATATCATTTACACTTTTATTTTAAAATTAAATTTTTCTGTCCTTTTGCACATAAAATCTTCATTAAAACTATTAATTAAAGCAGTGTTAGTGTATTTTTTATTTATTTTTTATTTATTGTTATCTGAAAAGGTTCCCAGAGCCATAGCTCATGCTAGGGAACAGTACAAACAGATATAAAATGATGGCAAACAGCCCTTGGCAATACTTATATTACATTTTTAGAGTAGGAATGAATTACCGTACAAGAATAACATATATGAAACATACAAAGATACAGACATTCACTATAACTCAAGAAATAATAGTAACAAAGAACTTAACAGACAAATAGAAGCTACATATTCTATGGGACATTAATCCATATTAATTTTTAAACAGTTCAGCTTTCAAACCAGCTATAAATGTGTAACACTTTATCAGCTATCAATATATGCCTTCAGTAAATTTTCAGCAACTTTCCTTTTAAAAGCTTTTATGTTCCTGCAGCCTTTCAGTTCCAGTGGCAGTGCATTATATAAGTTGATAACGTGTGAGGTTAAGCTGTTCAGGCCATAAGTAGAAGTGTTCACTGTTGGTTTTGTTAAGTTTCCTTTATTTCTTGCAGTAGCAGTAGCAGTAGCAGTAGCAGTAGCAGTAGCAGTAGCAGTAGCAGTAGCAGTAGCAGTAGCAGTAGCAGTAGCAGTAGCAGTAGCAGTAGCAGTAGCAGTAGCAGTAGCAGTAGCAGTAGCAGTAGCAGTAGCAGTAGCAGTAGCAGTAGCAGTAGCAGTAGCAGTAGCAGTAGCAGTAGCAGTAGCAGTAGCAGTAGCAGTAGCAGTAGCAGTAGCAGTAGCAGTAGCAGTAGCAGTAGCAGTAGCAGTAGCAGTAGCAGTAGCAGTAGCAGTAGCAGTAGCAGTAGCAGTAGCAGTAGCAGTAGCAGTAGCAGTAGCAGTAGCAGTAGCAGTAGCAGTAGCAGTAGCAGTAGCAGTAGCAGTAGCAGTAGCAGTAGCAGTAGCAGTAGCAGTAGCAGTAGCAGCAGCAGCAGCAGCAGCAGCAGCAGCAGCAGCAGCAGCAGCAGCAGCAGCAGCAGCAGCAGCAGCAGCAGCAGCAGCAGCAGCAGCAGCAGCAGCAGCAGCAGCAGCAGCAGCAGCAGCAGCAGCAGCAGCAGCAGCAGCAGCAGCAGCAGCAGCAGCAGCAGCAGCAGCAGCAGCAGCAGCAGCAGCAGCAGCAGCAGCAGCAGCAGCAGCAGCAGCAGCAGCAGCAGCAGCAGCAGCAGCAGCAGCAGCAGCAGCAGCAGCAGCAGCAGCAGCAGCAGCAGCAGCAGCAGCAGCAGCAGCAGCAGCAGCAGCAGCAGCAGCAGCAGCAGCAGCAGCAGCAGCAGCAGCAGCAGCAGCAGCAGCAGCAGCAGCAGCAGGAGCAGGAGCAGGAGCAGGAGCAGGAGCAGTAGCAGTAGCAGTAGCAGTAGGGGTAGCGGTAGTAGTAGTAGTAGCAGTGGTAGTAGTAGGGGTAGTAGTAGTGGTAGTAGTAGCAGTAGCAGTAGCAGTAGTAGTAGTAGTAGTAGTTTATTACTGTCAATAGACTCATACAGAGTGTCTGACATTGTCAGACTATTTACAATATTTACAAAGTTTATAAAAAATCAAGTATTTTATACAATAATAATAATAATGACGACAACAACAATAATAACAAAAATCACCAAATATACATAGTTTATAACAATTCAAATTAAAATTCCTCCAGTTTATACAAACATTTATGAATGAGGTACATCTTTAGCTTACTTTTAAAACAATTTTTTTACACAGGATTTAATTTTAGATGGTAGTTTATTGTACAGTATACTGCTTACAATATATGGATCAGTATTAATTTTCTTTTTATTCACTGTTATTTTATGAAACTCCATATTTTGTCTGTTATAATGTGAATGTATTCCCCTATTCATTAGCATACCATTTGTACTGTTTACAGTTAAAAGAATGTTTTTATATACATATATAAAATATATTAATACATATATTCTAACAATGGTTAGAATATTTTCTCTAATAAACACATGTCTACAATATATCGAGATTTAACTGTATTGGAACACCACAGTGAAGCGAAAAATTATTAAATTTTAGATGAGTCATATTTTTTACACATCTGCTTCACTTTCGTACCTATTTTGAGGACATGTTTCGCAAATCATCGTTTGCATCTACGGCTCTTATGCGACTGAAGCTTGATCCAGCGGTGTGGGTAATTCTGGGGTTGCTGCTGCCATCCTCAAAATAGGTACGAAAGTGAAGCAGATGTGAAAAAAATACGACTCATCTAAAATTTAATAACATGTCTACAAGTTTCTATTTTAGGAATACTGTACATAATTCTTATACACTTCCTCTGTAAATTTAATATCCTATTAATATGTACATGTGCAGCTCCTCCCCAAACTTCTAAACAGTAACTGAGATGTGGAAAAATAAGACCATAGTACATTATTTTCATGGTATGCTCATTCACATATCTTTTCATTAGCCTAAAGACGTAAATATATTTAGTTATTTTATTAGAAACACCGTTTATATGCTCAGGCCAGGTTAGCTTACTGTCTAGTTTTAACCCTAGTAAGGAATAGGATGGAGTTAGTGTCAGATTAATCATGGGGGAAACAGTTTTGCTAATTTTATTTCTTCCTCCTAGGTCAAATATCATAACTTTGGTTTTTTCTTCATTTACTTTTAGTTTGTTACATTCAAAGTAATGATTTATAGAGCGACTAGTAGAATTAATGGTATTTGCCAATGAATTTGATGTGTCATTCCAACAAAGAGCAGTAGTATCATCAGCATAGCTGACTGTTGTGGAATTATTGCATTTTGCTATATCATTCACGTATATAATGAATAGAACAGGGCCTAAGACAGAGCCCTGCGGAACTCCATGTTTTACCTCCATCAAAGCTGATTTTATTTTATATATGTTGTTAACATTAAGATGACTGATTTCAGAGCTTTGCTGTCTTCCGGTTAGATAAGATTCAATTATATCGAGATTTAACTGTATTGGAACACCACAGTGAAGCGAAAAATTATTAAATTTTAGATGAGTCGTATTTCTTACACATCTGCTTCACTTTCGTACCTATTTTGAGGACCTGTTTCGCAAATCTTCGTTTGCATCTACGGCTCTTGTGCGACTGACGCTAGATCCAGCGGTGTGGGTAATTCTGGGGTTGTTGCTGCCATCTGTTGATTTAGTGATGAACTGAAATGTGGGATTCTCTTCTAGCGGGATTTCAAAGTTCATTAGTTGGTTTTTATGTTTTTCTAATAGATGATGCTTTGAAACTACTCAACCTGCAAGAACCCAGCATACAATTCACAGTAGAAACTGAAGAGGACTGTACTCTACCTTTTTTAGACCTTAAAATCAAAAAAGGCAATGAAAAACTAGAATTTGGCATTCATAGAAAAGCAACACACACAGATAATTACATCAAAGCAAATAGTTTCAACCCAATTCCACACAAACATGCAACCATCAACAGTCTGACACACAGATTAGTAAATCTACCTCTCAGCCAGCAAGAATATCGAAACGAATACCATCAAATCTTAAAAACTGCAATTAAAAATGGATATGGAAAAAACCTTGTAGATAAAAAACTAAAATTATTCAAACTTCAAAAGAAATTAAAACAGATCACAGCTCTCACACCAATAAAACAAGAAACTAGATTTGCTAAATTTACTTACCACCCCTGGGCCACAAAAAAGTTCCAAAAAATATTCAAGAAATACAATATAACATTGGCACCAAAAAACAATTACAACATTAAAAACCTACTTCACAGGAATAATACTGATAAGATAAAACCAGAGGAAAAGTCAGGCATTTACAAAATTAAGTGTAAAGACTGTGAAAAAATTTACATAGGGAGGACAAAAAGAAACATAGGCACTAGAAAGAAAGAACACTTCAGGCACTT
The DNA here is from genome assembly GCA_030765055.1 of Mantis religiosa. Classification (NCBI taxonomy): domain Eukaryota; kingdom Metazoa; phylum Arthropoda; class Insecta; order Mantodea; family Mantidae; genus Mantis; species Mantis religiosa. Next base: position 248,657 of record JAUKNK010000191.1, read on the forward strand.
AAGATACAAAAATATTGATAAGTCCGCAATAGCAGCTCATTTCTGGTCTGAAAATCATGAAATTGAAGATAGCACAGAATTACTAAAATACGTACAAAAACATAGTGAACTCGTCATATGGGAGAGGATATACATAGAAAAACATAAAAACCAACTAATGAACTTTGAAATCCCGCTAGAAGAGAATCCCACATTTCAGTTCATCACTAAATCAACAGACGGCAGCAACAACCCCAGAATTACCCACACCGCTGGATCTAGCGTCAGTCGCACAAGAGCCGTAGATGCAAACGAAGATTTGCGAAACATGTCCTCAAAATAGGTACGAAAGTAAAGCAGATGTGTAAGAAATACGACTCATCTAAAATTTAATAAGATTCAATTAATTTGTTAGGTAGACCTCTAATTCCATACAAATTAAGTTTATGTAATAAAATATCATGTCTGACACAGTCAAAAGCTTTTGAGAGATCAACCATTAGGCTGGCTACTTTCTTATTGAGATTAATTTTTTCCATAATATCATGCACAAATGAGATTACTGCTGTGGTAGTAGAAAATGACTTATGAAAACCATGTTGTGATTGACTGCAAATTTTATTTTTCTGTAGAAAGTGGTCAAGCCTTTGCAGTATAATTTTCTCGAATAGTTTGCCTATGCTAGAAGTTAGAGTGATGGGCCTATAGTTGTTAACATCATTTTTATTGCCCTTTTTATGAATGGGCTTGATCACACCTATTTTAAGGATGTCAGGAAAGATACCTGCTTCGATACTGGCATATATTAAATGCATTAGTGGTTTGGCCAATATTGTTTTGCATTGTTTTAATATTTTAGATGAAATGCCATCCCATCCACATGAGGGTTTAGAAGGCACTTCATTCAAGACTTTTATAATTTCTTCCTCCGAGGTGGGATGCATAAAAAGAGACTTATCATTAGGTACAATATTATAAGTAGGGGGTTCAGTCATATTTTTAGCCAGTTCATTGGCACAATTTGTAAAGAACTCATTCATTACATTACTAACCTCAACAGGATTTGTAATAACATTACCATTCATATTCAGGTTAACATTTTCTTGTTTTTTATCCTGCTTTCTATATTCATTGACTATGCTCCAGGCAGTTTTTGTTATGTTGGTCGAATTACATAGTTTACCAGTGTAATAATCTGACTGCAACTTTTGTAGGTGCTGGAGATACATACCTCAATATTTTTTATACTCATTATTATAGTGATCTAGCTTAGTTGACTTATGCAATATGTACATGTCCTTCATTTTATTTCGTAAGGTATGCACTTTAGGACTTATGCACTTAGGAGATATTTTAGGTGCTTTTTTACATTTTATCACTTTTAACTATTGGACATGTATTATAAAAATGTTGATTAAATATTTGATAAAAAAAGTTGCCACTTACTGTTAATATCATTTTCACAATAAACAGATTCCCAGTTTTCATTTTCGAGATTATAATTTAAGTTTTCAATATTATCAGCACCTAACTGCTGAAATATTTTAGTCCTATTATTATTGCTATTATTATTATTATTGTTATTGTTGTTGTTGTTGTTATTATTATTATTATTATTATTATTATTATTATTATTATTATTATTATTATTATTATTATTATTATTATTATTATTATTATTATTATTATTATTATTATTATTATTATTATTATTATTATTATTATTATTATTATTATTATTATTATTATTATTATTATTATTATTATTATTATTATTATTATTATTATTATTATTATTATTATTATTATTATTATTATTATTATTATTATTATTATTATTATTATTATTATTATTATTATTATTATTATTATTATTATTATTATTATTATTATTATTATTATTATTATTATTATTATTATTATTATTATTATTATTATTATTATTATTAATATTATTATTATTTATATCACGACTTTTAATATATGCAAGCTGAGCGAAATGATCAGATAGGTAGCTGTTTACAACTTGAGTAGTTAGTATTTCGTCAGACATGTTACTGGCAATATGATCTATAATGCTAGCTGTTTTTAGAGTAACTCGTGTGTGATTTAATATATGATCCACTATATTATGAGCATTAAATATGTCATGTAATTTTAGGTAATCTGTGTTGCTGAAGTCTAGATTAATGTTAAAATCCCCAGCTAACAAAATCTTTGTACCATGATCATGAAGTTCCAAGAGATCACTTAAACTGTCAATAAAGCTGGTGGCCATTTCACTTGGTGATCTATAAAATCCAAATATTTTGAGATTTAAAGGGCCAGTGATTTTTATTCCAGCAACTTCAAAGATTTTTTCTGTAGCATTAACTGGGATTGTAGATATTTTATACAAATCTAAGATATCGTTTCTTACAAATGGCTACCCCACCTCCTTTGTGTTTTTCTCTACAGAAGTTACTCTGCAGAGTATAGTATTTAAAAATTCTAAAGGCCAGATTATTTATATGAAAAGCATGTTTAGAAAGTACAGCTATGCTAACCCTATGTTGTATTAAAAAAAATTCTATTGAATCGGTCTTATTATTTAAATACTGTCCATTCAGATGTAATAATACTAGTTTATTATCTGCAGCTATAAAAAATTATCTTCACCATTGTCTGAGAGTTCATGGGCACTACTTTCCCTACTGTGTGTTTCTTCAACTAGAGTAGATTTTTCACTTGCTGCTCCTTGTTGAATAGCTTCTTCCTTCCGATTCAGGATCCTCTGCTCCACACTACAGGATTCTTCAACCAATGCTGGTCTTTCACCTCCTGCTAGACCTTGTTGCATAGCTTCACCATCACGATGCAACTTTGGGCAGTCTTCTCTTACATCTGTCTTCTTGCACGTGCTAATTGCATCACAAAGCAGCCTGCCTAGTTTTACTGATCCTCTTCTGTTTAGATGTGTTCCATCCCTGCCAAGGTTCCTATCTTCCAGTCAACAATTACCATCTAGCATAAGACATTTTCGTGTATGACACAACCAGTCTAGTCTATTGTTCACTTTCTGGACATATTTCTAGTGTACATCACGCCTGTACAATACACCACTAATTATTATTTTTGTTTGAGGACTGCATTGTTTTATGTGGTCCACTAATTCTATGGTTTCTCCCAATATTTAATCTGGTTGCATCTTTCTTCTTATGTTGTTAGTTCCCACATGCAAAGCCACTATATCAGGTTTAACTTCATTTAGTTTTAAAGATTCTATTTTGTGCTTAAGTTCATTAATGGAAATTCACGTGGAAGGCGTAACTCTCAGCCGAACATTAAGCTGGCTGGTGTCATCCCAGTGGTGTGTTAACGAGCGGTATCCAGCAAGAACAGTGGCATCTTGACGTCCCAGTCTCGCTGATGGCTGGCCACGACCTTCCTCAGGTGTTCTTTCTTCTAAGGTCTTGATGTACCTTTCGACCATGCCATCCGAATGGTTATGTAGAGGTGTTGTGCGGCTCTTGTTAACTGCAAGTCTCTCCAGTGCCTCCTTCATTAGGTTGGACTCAAAATTGCTACCCTGGTCGCTGTGCAGCTCTAACGGCACCCCAAATCGGCAGAACACTTGTTCCACGAGGCAGTCTGTGATTGTCTTTGCCTCCTGGTTCGGGATGGCATACACCTCCGGCCACTTGGTGAAGTAGTCCACGACCACCATCAGGTATTTGTTGCCTCGGTCGGACACTGGGAATGGTCCAACTATGCTGATGACGATAGTTTCGAATGGCGATCCGACGTTGCACTGCTGCATGCAACCCCGGCTCCGAGTCTGGGGGCCGCGACTCGCTGCACAAGTGACATTGACAGCACCATCTCTCAGCATTTGCTCGCAGCCTCAGCCAGTAGTAGCGCTGCCGAAGTTTGTCGATCATCTGGTTTGCTCCCAGGTGTCCTCCTGAAGTACCGGCGTGCACTTCCTCCAACACTTCCGGAACCTTACTTCGGGGAAGTACCAACTGTTCTCTTTGTATCTTCCCATCAGGTGATTCCCATACCCTGAACAGCACGCCCAATCTAATTTTCAGTGAGTCCCACTGAGCCCAGTACAACTTGTAAGTGGCATTCCTTGGTGCGATGTCCTCCCAGTTTGGTCTTGTCCCTGCCTCAAATTCTCTCAAGATTGGCCCCAAGTCTGCGTCCTCCAGCTGATCCCTCCTCAAGCCTGCACTATCCCAGCCATCCGCAGGTGACCACTCTGACAGCTGCGGCACGCTCCTTCTCTTCCACTCTTGTGCATTGGCCACACTCCTCTGGACAGGGTCTCCGGGTCATAGCGTCTGCGTTGCCGTGGCTCTTCCCTCTACGATGTTCAGAGCCTCTGCAGCCTCTGGACCCAACGGGCTGTCTGGTCTTCCAGGTTTCTAAACCTCAGTAGCCAGGTTAGGGCGGAATGGTCAGTACTCAGGTGGAATGGCTGACCGTACAGGTATTTGTGGAAGTGCTCCAAGGTCTTCACTACCGCCAGTAGCTCTCGCCAGGTGATGCAGTAGTTATTGTCTGCCTGGGATAGCATCTTGCTGTAGTAGGCTATTACCCGCTTGTGGCCATCCTGGACTTGGGATAGGACACCCCCAATGCAGTGGTCGCTGGCATTGGTGTCCACAGTGAAAACCCATCTGTTGTGGGAATCCCAAGATAGGAGTACTGCACAGTGTCTTCTTCAGGTGCTGGAAAGCGTCTTCAGCATCATCCGTCCACACATAAGGTCGGTGTTCCTCTGTCAGGCGGGTGAGAAGTTTGGCGATTTTGGAGAACCCGTTTATGAAGCGGCGGTAATAACTGCACAGCTCCAGAAAATTGTGCAATTCCCTCTTATCCTTTGGGCGAGACCAATCTCTCACGTCCTGTGTCTTCTCCGGGTCTGTGGCCACTCTAGTTGGTGACACTATGTGGCCGAAGTAGTTGACTTCCATGTAGAAGAGCTGGCACTTCTTTGCATTTAGCTTCAAATCGGTCACCTGCAGTCTCTGTAGCACCTTGCTCAGATTTTCCAGATGGTCTTCGAAAGTCTTACCGACGATGTTGATGTCGTCCAGGTATAGCAGGCAGGCATCATATGTCAATCCTCTCATTGCTGATTCCATGAGGCGTTGGAAGTTAGCTGGTGCGTTGCAGAGGCCAAAGGACTTAACTGTGAACTGCCGAAGCCCTTGGCCTGTTGAGAAAGCAGTCTTCTCCTTATCTCTTGGGTCCAGAGCTACCTGCCAGTAGCCCGACTTCAGGTCCAGGGTCGAGAACCACTGTGCACCAGCTAGCATGTCCAGGGTGTCATCAATCCAGGGTAAGGGAAAACAGTCCTTCCGGGTGACAGCGTTCAGCTTCCTGTAGTCCACGCAGAAAAGTTGTTCGCCGTTCTTCTTTATCACCAGAACTACAGGGGAACACCAAGGGCTGTCAGGCTGTTCAATCACTCCCCTGGATATCATGCCCTACAGCATGTCTCGTAACGCCACTTGCTTCACCAGCGGAACGCGTCTAGGTGGTTGCCGAATAGGGCGGGCGTCTCCGGTGTCGATGCGGTGAAGCACTTTGTCCGTGCGGCCGTAGTAACTGTTACCTTGGCTGAAGACGCTCTAGTATCGTCTAAGCAGTTGCCAAACCTTCTCCAGCTGTTCTGCTGTCAGGTGGTCAGCCGCCCTCTCCAATTAGCCTTCCAGCCGGGGCCCAAGGTGTTGCGTCGGCACCGGCTCCTCGGTCTTGTCGATTGTTCTCACGCTGACCACGGGCTCGCACGTCCCCAACTCTTTCCCAGCCCGGATGTCGTTATCCGTGTCCGTCAGGTTGAGCAGCCTCACTGGCACCTCCTCCCGGTACGGCAATAATGTTCTGGCTACACATATCCCGTGTAAAGGCGTATTCTGGTCCAGCATCATGTTCTTGGTTCGCTGGCCTTCCAGTCGCGCCGTCACCGCCACCTCGCTTCTCGCGGGGAAAACCACGTCTTCCTTCAAGACGACCCTGCAGATTCCAAGGCGCTCTTCGGGTTGCTGGAGTATGACCTCTTCTCCGTTAAGCTGTAGGACCTTCCTGCCGACGTCGACCGTCGCCTCGTGGCTCCTGAGGGCATCCAGTACCAGTATCACCTCCTCAGCCACCTACACGACGAACACCCACAGACGCACGGCACTCCGTCCCAAGATCAACTTTAATAGAGCCTCCTTCTCCACAGGCAAGGTGTCGCCCGATGCCGTCACAAGCTGGTATGGTCGGCTTGGTTTCCTGGACGGCACACCTTTGGCTATGTCAGGTCTGATGACGGTCACGGCTGCCCCGGTGTCTACGAGCACGCGGCATGGCTTCCCTCTCACCCAACCGTCGGCGATGAAACTGTCATCCATCCGTCGGCTGAAGGCGCGCAGTGTCACTCAAAGGGATGGTGATGTCTCCGCCGAGGTGTCCCTCGCTCGTTTTTCCGGCTGCTCTTCCTGGTGTCGGCAATCTTTCTCTATGTGTCGCGAGTGTCCACACCCCCAACACACCCACTAGGTCTTCGCCGGCGTCCCTCGGCTAGCTTTCGGTCTCCCGTGTAGTGGATACTCTTGGTTCTCGACGTCGAGGTAGCCGTCACCTTGGCCGCCTCCATCCCCAATGCTGCCGTTAGCGCCTCATGGATAGTTGTGTTATCGCCGAGCATTAGGCGCTGACGTATCTCGGTGTCTTGTACCCTGTCAACCAAGGTGTAGGCGGCTTCCCGGGATACGAACTCTGATGGGAGGTGAACTAATGCTTTACTGGCCAGCTGCTCGATTGCCAGGGCGAACTCCTGCAGCGTCTCCCCTGGCTGCTGCGACCTTGACTTCAGCTGGCTGCGGTACGCTGCGGCTAAGCGGTGGTTTCCAAAGCGGTTCTCCAGGGCCTCCCAGATGTCCTTGGGCGCCGCCGCTGTCTGGACCGCGTTCAGGACTTCTGCGGCCCGTCTCTGGAGGCTGGCTATTAGCTGCGCGGCCTCTTCCTCCGGCCACCACTTGTGCCTGGCCACCCTGTCGAAGTGACGGCGGAAGACTTCGAACGTTGTCGCGCCGTCGTGTTTAGGTTTGACGCGCGCAGATGTTGTGTCGCGTCCCAGCGCGTCGACCTTCAAATCCTTCAATCTCCTGTCGACGGCGTCCTCCACCATGGCGTTCAGGGACTTGACGCTGCTTTCGGCCTTTCCTTCCAGGTCATTCCGTAGAAATACGCTTCGTACACCTCTGACAACACGTACTCTATGTTCCAGTCTGTCTGCACACTGTTCACTAGCACTGCACTCGTTACGGCTTCCTGCCAAGAAACAACTCGTCCAATGCATCACTTATAAAAATTGCAGTATCTGGAAGTTTCCCGACTACGAAGAATCACAGTCTTTCAATGCGGCAGGAGAAGGGGTCCAGTAATTTCTGGTTACTTCTCTCCCCACCCTGTCTCTCCTCGGCACGCCATTAGCCCTGCGCGTTGGCGTAGGCGTGGCTCTAACGCCATCCGTCTCCCCCACTCCCCGCTTTTCTCTCCTTCTCTTGCCAAGGCACCTCGCGACAATAAATTAAACTTTGCTATTTATAGGAAGTCTACTCATATTGATAATTACATAACAAATAAAAGTTTTAACCCTTTTTCACATAAATTTGCTGTTTTCAATACTTTGATTTATAGATTAAGAAATATACCCCTGAATAAAGATGAATTTAATAAAGAATATAAACATATTATTAATACTGCTTTAATTAATTGTTTTAGTAAAGACTTTTTAAATAAAAAAATTGAAAAATTAAAATATCAAAAAACTGTCAATGATATTTCTACCCTTAAAAAATAAAAGACGATTATAATTTTAAAAATGTTACTTACCATCCTTGGGTTAATAAACAGTTTCAAAATTTTTTTAAAGAGTTTGGTATAACTTTAGTTCCTCAAAATAAATAAAGAATTAAAAATTTATTGCATTTCTCTAAAAAAGATAAAATTCCTAATAATAAAAATTCTGGTATTTAACAGTTTAATTGTTTAGATTGTGATCAGGTTTATATTGGAAAGACAAAACGTAATTTAGAAACCATAACGAAAGAACATTTTCGTAACGTTAAGTATAAACAAACTGCTCAATCGGCCGTAGCAGATAATTTTTGGTCATTTAACCATTAAATAAATCCAGAAGTTAAATTATTAAAACAATTAAATGGTCCGATATATTTAATGGTTTGGGAAAAGATATGTATTTTAAAAAACAAACATTTGGTAATAAATTTTGAAATACCGGCAGTCGATTCTGTTTTTAAATCAGTTTTATTTTCAGATTTTGGTAGTGCTAACAAGAACATATCAACATCTAATTTTTTGTAACGAAGTTGACAGCTTTGTTTTTCCAGCTGAAGATGTGCATGAATGTAGATGAAATCACGACCCTGGAGAATTTATAAGAATTATCATCATTTCTTATAAGATAGGTGAAGTTTTAAGTTACAAATTATTATATTTGTATATAGTTATCATTCAGTTGTTTCTTGAAATATCATATAAAGGGTATAGAATTTCAAGATTAAAATATAGCATGACCAATTAAACATTTCACTATCATTTCAGTTTTAGTATTCACCTTGCATCCCTAACAAAATGTATTATGTCACTAATTCTGCATTAACATGAATTAGAGAGAAAAATTTGGTAGGAACAGGTTCTAGAAGCTGTATACAAATAAATTGGGTAGAGAAAGTTATGTGAATGTATAAGAAGTATATTTTTAATTTGGTGAACTCTTGTAAATAGTTTTAAGACTGCATTGAGTATTAAACGCCTGAATTAAGGTTGTACCTACACTTTACTTGAAAATTCATTTGAACTAGTGTTACAGTGACTTTGAATCTGAAGAAACTACGTGGGCTGTTCAAAAAGAATGATCACAATTTTTTTTTTTTTTTCACTACGTACCTTTACTCATCCTAATAATTTTGATGGCCCTTCTAAAAAAAGTCTCCCCTGAATGTGATGCACTTGTCCCAGCGTTTCTGCCAGTCTTCAAAGACTTGCTGGAAACCATTTTTTGAGAGATCCTTCAGAATCACCTCTGTAGCCTTCACCACTGCTTCTGATGATGGATAATGCCTCCCACGAAGGCATTTCTTCAAGTTAGGTAATAGAAAATGTCACATGGGCCTAAATCCGGACTATAGGGAGGGTGAGGGATGCACATCACATTGATTTTTGCAAGATATTCAGCAACAACATTGGCAATATACGGCCGCACAATATCGTGGTGCAGCATCCAGCTTGCTTCATGGAAATGTGGTCTTTTGCGCCGGATATGGATTTGCAATGTTTTCAGGACATACCTGTAGTATTATCTAGTTACTGATGTGTGTGCAGGTACAACATGCTGATAAACCATTCCATGAATATCAAAGAATGAGATGACCTTAACTTTCCCAGCAGAAGCAACCACTTTTGCTTTTTTGGGAATTGGTGATGAAGGAGATTTTTATACTGAGCTTTGCTGTTTGCTCTCAGGATTAAAATGATGTAGCCAAGTTTCATCAGCAGTGATTATGTTTGAAAGAAACTCCGGATCTTCCTCTAACATCAACTTCAACTGCATGCAGACCTGCATGCGAATGTCCTTTCGTTCGGGAATCAACAGTCTTGGAACCCATCGCGCACAAACACGTCTCATGTGTAATGTTTCTGTCACCAACGTGTGGGTGGCACGCAATGAAATGTTCAGTATTTCAGAAAGTGATCTTAAGGTAATTCTTTGATCCTTCCTCACAATGGCAGCAGCAGTGTTGATGTTTACTTCCATAAGAGCAGTAACTGGAAATTGATTGTCTCCCCTCTTTAAACATTTTAAACCACCTTCGAGCGGTGCTGTAGGGAAGAGCAGACTCTCCATAGGCGTCCTGTAACGTTGTATATTCCTCAACTGAAGATTTGTTGAGACAAAAGCAGAATTTCAAACCCGCATATTGTTCCTCGCATGTTACCTCCATTGCAGCGGTAGGCGATACGAACATGTCTCAATTTGCCTGGTTGTTACAGGCGGGAGCTAGGAGTACCAACAATGAAACTACTACAGTACGTTTGTTTCACATTTAGCTAACAGAATATAATAAGACTGAATTTTAGTGCGAAAAATTATGACTGTAAAAAAATTATGATCATTCTTTATTGAACAGCCCTCGTATTATTACTTATTGTTATGTTGCAGGTCAAAGTTGTTGTATTCAGACATAAGCCCTCAGAAAAAGAGGAGGATAATCTTGATGTAATAAAAATAGACCTAATAAAGAAGCCTGGCAGAGAACTTGGATTGAGATTAGCGGCTAGTTTGAACAGAACTGGTGTGATCATATTTAACTTGGTAAGTCATAAAATATTGGAGTAATTTCTTCTGCACTGGTATTTGATTCATCACATTGTCTCAGAGTAGATTGCAAGAAATTCATTAAATGTATTATTTCACGTATATACAACTTTATGTAGGATAGCAATTGGCGGTGTACGAAGCGTGAATGCACTGGCAGTGCCAGTATTATTTCGCTTTTTTAAAAATATGATTAATGTCTGTTAACAAATGAGTAGTACATATCCGACAATGAATGAAAGAAATGGTTAAAATAATGCTCAGTTATATGATGCAATATGATCACCACTATTACATACATATAACCATTTGTAACAAAAACTTCACTGATCTTAAGAAAATGATGTTAATTTTTCTTTTTTAATTGAGATCAATTTCACAAACAATTTGCTTGCATCGTCAGTCCATTGTCAATGATTCCAGTTACCATGTTACTATGTTTTTCCAGTATTACCAAAATCTGGAAACAAAACAAACCTAAAAACAGAATCAACTGCTGGTATTTCAAAATTCATTACACGATGTGTATTTTTAAAATAAATATATTTTCCCAAACCATTAAATCGCTTTAATAATTTAACATCTGGATTTATTTCATGGTTAAATGACCAAAAATGATCTGCTACGGCCGATTGATCAGTTTGTTTGTACTTAATGTTATGAAAATGTTCTTTTGTTCTGGTTTTCAAATTACGTTTTGTCTTTCCAATATAAACCTGATCACAATCTAAACAATTAAATTGATAAATACCAGATTTTTTTTATTATTAGGTATTTTATCTTTTTTAGAGAAATTTAGTAAATTATTAATACTATAGATAGAGTCACATGAAAAATTCTCCATAAGTCACCACAAACGGTGTATCTTGGATGCGAGAGCCCTTAGTGGTCTACCGGGGAAATATATGAGTCAAATTGAGAATTTAGTGTCAGGACAGCACGTTGGCCATGGTAGCTCAAAGAGTAAGAGCAACTGGATGGAAACCAGGAGATCCGTGGGTTCAAATCCCGGCCATGGAATTGAATTTTTCATGTTGACTCTATCTATCAAAAACCTTAGCCTAAATACGGCTAGTGTAGAGAAAGGATTAATTTCCATTAATTAACTAAAATAATAAGAGTTAAATGATGAAACCTGGGACTTAAGTACTTACAAGAGTAAGTCACCACAAAAGGTGTATCTCGGATGCGAGAGCCCTTAGTGGTCTACCAGGTAAATATATGACTCAAATGGAGAATTTAGTGTCAGGATGGCACATTGGCCATGGTAGCTCAAAGGGTAAGAGTGACTGGACGGAAACCAGGAGATCTGTGGTTCAAATCCCGACCATAGCATTGAATTTTTCATGTTGACTCTATCAAAAACCTTAGTCTATATATGGCTAGTATGGAGAAATTATTCATTTCCATCAATTAACTAAAATTTTAATACTATATTTATTTTGAGGAACTAAAGTTGTACCAACTTCTTTAAAAAGAATTTTAGAATGTTTATTAAACCAAGGATGGTAAGTACAGTTTTTAAAATTATAATCATCTTTTATTTTTTTAAGGGTAGAAATGTCATTAACAGTGTTTAGATATTTAAATTTTGTCAATCTACTTTTTTATAAAGTCTTTATTAAAACCATTAATTAAAGAACTATTAAGATTATGTTTATATTCTTTATTAAATTCTTCTTTATTCATGGGTATATTTATTAATCCATAAATCAAACTATTAAAAAACAGCAAATTTATGTGAAAAAGGGTTAAAACTTAATATTTTATGTAATTATCGATGAGTAGACTTCCTATAAATACCAAAATCTAATTTATTATCATTTATTATTATCTTCAAATCCAGAAAAGGAAGAAATCCATTAATTTCAGTTTCTAATGTGAATTTTATAGCTTTATCTTGTAAATTTAGTAATTTTAAAGCATCGTTAATTTGTTTATCAGGAACAATAGCAAAAACATCATCAACATATCTATACCAGGTTTTAAAAATCAAAGGGAATGCTTTAGTGACTTGCATTTTTGTTTACATTTCTCTAAAAGAGATAAAATCTGGTATTTATCAATTTAATTGTTTAGATTGTGATCAGGTTTATATTGGAAAGACGAAATGGTATTTGGAAATCAGAACAAAAGAACATTTTCGTAGCATTAAGTATAAACAAACTGATAAATCGGCTGTAGTAGATCATTTTTGGTCATTTAGCCATGAAATAAATCCTCAAGTTAAATTATTAAAACAAATTAATGGTCATACGCATTTAATGGCTTGGGAAAGGATATTTATTTAAAAAAATAAACATCACGTAATGAATTTTGAAATACCAGCAGTTGATTCTGTTTTTAGGTTTGTTTCGTTTTCAGATTTTGGTAATAATGAAAAACCATGATAACATGGTAACCGGAAACCTTGACAACGGAGTGTGTTGATGGACTGACCATGCAAGCAATTTATTTGTGAAATCGATCTCAATTAAAAAAGAAAAAATTAACATCATTTTCTTAAGATAAGTGAAGTTTTTGTTACAAATAGTTATTTTTGTGTAATATTTATTGCTTCACTGTAGCTAGCTTCATTTTCTATATAATGTACACCACTGATGATAATAGAGGCATTTTTTCACTGCAGATTGTCTGGCATTAAGTGCTAATCATGTTCATCAGATTCGAAAGTTTGGTTTACCTTTTCCTCAAGCAAATACTGAGCTACTGTAAAATTTACAAATAAATTACCAAACAACATATCAAATAGGTACTTCATGTAGATACCTTAATAGTTCTACACACTGAACTAAATACACTACACCGTTTTTTCTGTCTAATGGTTATTGGCACTAAATAAAATTTATGCAAAACAAAAATTTTTTGATTTTATATCTACAGAACCACTTATTTTTCATGTAAATATTTATTCAAATCCTTATGCCATTAATGGCCACGTTTTATTCCTAAATTTTTAAGTGCCAATCAGTAGCAGATTTTTCCATGTATTTCAGTTGTATCATGTCTACTAATGATAATAATGTAGAAAATGGGTTACTTAATAAAAAAAGCTTAGCTAAATTAATCACATTACAGTATTCATACACTCAAGAGTGTTTAGTCACCTGAAGCAACCTTTTCTTTTAATTGTCTGCTACTAAATGCAGTTAACAGAAAACAAAGATTAATTTAATATTAGGTATGAACATGAAAGTGACAAATGATATATAAAAACACAGATTTCATTTAACTTGTACATTGTATATGTTTACACTTATTGATAAGTGGCTTATCCAGTGGTGGCTCGTGCCGAAAAATAATAGCGTGCTCTGAGAAAAAGTGCATAAAACTCACCTAGTTTCAAAAAATGAAGTCCTTGTGCTGATATTTCTTCATGCAGAATTTGTCGATCATTCTATATTACCTGTGATAATCTTCAGCTCTATAGATAGCATAGCCAGAGATGTGAGCCGATCCTGAGTCATTGCTTACTTACTTGCTACTTTGGAACTGTGTAACTGGACCTATGGCTTCATTCATGGAAACTTTCGGAAACAGCTTTGCAATATTTTTACTGCTTATCTTTATTCATAACATAAAAGTACAGAGAGCTTATGCTGTAATAGTTATTTACAATATCAGTATGTAACACTTCAAGATTGGAATATAGTCAGACGAGACCCTAGATAGAGTCTGATAAGCAATCAAGTATTGTAATTTGATGTTATGATACGTATAACATACAACATTTTATCTACTTTGATAAAAACATATTTTTAAACCTAAAATTTGTGGAATGGCGATTTTCTAGTCGTTAGTTGGATGTAGAGTATGAAGCCAGGTCATTGGTGCGGTAAGATAAGATAAGATGCTTTGTCACATATGCTACCAAATAGTGAGTAAAAAACTCTGTAAACAGGTGACTCGTGAACAGTAGAAAATTTAAATTAACAATAATTACACAAAATAACAATAATACTAATAAAAACACTAGCCTACACACAACCAGTGTGAAAGAACAATTAATTTCCAATAATACTAATACTAATAACACTGGGCAACAATGAAAATGTTTTGGACTTAAAAATAGTGAATTTACATGTATTTCCATCTGCTGAATTAAAAATCACCATAAAAGTGATAGATTAGCTCTTGTTTTGAAGATAATGCGGCATTTCATTTTTTAGAGTGAGGATTTTAAATTTGGGGGAATTTTTGGGGGGACTTGGCACGCCTGTCAAATAACAAAATACAATCAGAGAGAAATTTTGGAAATTAAGTGATGCAAAAGTTAAGGAAGGCATTTTTGTCGGGCCACAAATAAGAGAACTTGTAAAGGATCCTGCATTTGACCAAATTTTGGAGAGGCAAGAAAAGGAAGCTTGGGAAGCCTTCGAGGGTGTTGTTCATGGATTTTTAGGCAACAAAAGAGATGACAACTACAAGCATTTGGTGACAGTGCTCCTGCAAAAATACTGTAACCTTGCATGCAAAATGTCCCTTAAGATCCATTTTCTCCACTCCCACCTAGACTTTTTCACTCCTAGTTGTGGAGCTGTTAGTGATGAACTTGGGGAGAGATTCCATCAAAACATTTCTGTTATGGAACAAAGATATCAGGGCTGTTGGAATTAATTAATGCTTGCGGATTACTGTTGGTCTTTGTATAGGGATTCTGTGGAACTCCATCACAAGAGGCAAGCTAAACGACGACGAAGTCAATAGGCCACCACATGAATCTCGTCAGACACGACTATCTGCGAAGTATTTTTCCAACAATTTAGAACTCTTAGCATGTAATTACCAGTTTAAACAAATGCACTTTCATTGTCGTTAGCATGTATGTAATTAAAATGTATCCTTTTCTCTCAATCTGTTAATATGCAATACTTCCACCTTGTGTATATCAGAAACTAGAGCTAATGAAAATTTTTCATTGTCATATTTGTTTTTCTCAACCCAAAATTAGTAGGAATTGCCTCATGAAGTGCTGGAAACTCTGAAAAATTATTCTTTGTTGCCCAGTGTAATATAAATACAAAATTTTACGTATGTGATATAGTATATACAAGTATTGTTATAATTATGACATGCTCTTGGAATAATATTGTCAGTTGTATTAGAATTTAAATAATTACAGAGTGACAAAATTATAATTCAATTTTATCATCCATATATTCAGTAATCAAGTAATATGCTTTGTCCATTAGTATGTTTTTTATTGCGTTATTAAAGCATTTGAGGTTTTTCATTTCACGGATTCTTACACGTAATTTATTATATATTTTTATTCCTGCATATTGTGGGCTTTTTTCATACAGTGCTAATCTGTGCATGGGTGGGTTTAGATTATTTTTATTTCTTGTTCCATGATTATGTTGCATTTGTGAATTATAAATTGTATCAAAATTTGAGTGGATGTATTTAATTTCATACTGGTATTGGGATGGTAAAGTTAATATCTTCAGGTTTTTGAACAGGTTTCTTCATGAATCTTTTGATCTAGATGGAGTCATTATGCAAATTATCTTTTTCTGACTTTGAAAGATCGTTTCCCATCCCGTAGAACTCCCCCATAGTATTATTCCATATGTCATCAAAGAGTGGAAGTAACTGAAGTACACTATTTTCCTTGTTTCGAGGTTTGTTAATTTAGTTATGCAGCTCATATTGAAGGATGCACTGTTTAATCTTTTGGACAAATAACAGATATGATCGTCCCATTGTAATTGTTGATTTAAAAATATACTCAACATTTTTTAATTTTCTGTATGATTTATAGCATGAGTTGTGATAAACCTCTCGCAATTCTTTTCTTGTGTGCTGAACTGCATAGTTTATCGAAATTTAACTGTATTGGAACACCACAGTGAAGCGAAATAATTATTAAATTACAGATGAGTTGTATTTCTTACACATCAGCTTCACTTACATACCTATATTGAGGACATGTTTTGCGAACCATCGTTTGCATCATCGGCTCTTATGCGACTAAAGCTTGATCCAGTGGTGTGGGTAGTTCTGGAGTTGCTGCTGCCATCTGTTTCTTTTGTGATGAATTTAAATGTGGGGTTGTCTTCTGGCGGGATTTCAAAGTTCATTAGTTCGTTTTTATGTTTTTCTATGTATATTCTCTCCCATATGACGAGTTCGCTATGTTTTTGTACGTATTTACAACATTAAAAACCTACTTAACAGTAATAATACTGATAAGATAAAACCAAAAGAAAAGTCGGGCATTTACAAGATTAAGTGTGAAGACTGTGAAAAAATTTACATAGGGAGGACAAAAAGAAACTTAGGCACTGGAAGGAAAGAACATTTTAGGCAGTCCGCAATGGCAGTTCATTTCTGGTCTGAAAATCATGAAATTGAAGATAGCACCAAATTATAAAATACGTACAAAAACATAAGCGAACTCGTCATATGGGAGAGAATATACATAGAAAAACATAAAAACCAACTAATGAACTTTGAAATCCCCCCAGAAGACAATCCCACATTTAAATTCATCACAAAATCAACAGATGGCAGCAGCAACTCCAGAACTACCCACACCACTGGATCAAGCTTTAGTCGCATAAGAGCCGACGATGCGAACGATGGTTCGCAAAACATGTCCTCAATACAGGTACGTAAGTGAAGTTGATGTATAATAAATACAACTAATCTATAATTTAATAATGCATAATTTATGTTTTGGAGGTGTTAAGTTTGAGGCCTTACTCGTGAACCACTTCTGTAAGTGAGTTATAGTTTCGCTTAAATTGGATTTTAACTCCTCTAGATTGTGCCCATTGAGTAAAATGGAGGTGTCATCAGCATACATGATCGTTTTCCCTTTTATGGAGTTAGGTAAATCATTTGTGTAAATTATATACAGTAGGGGTCCCAAGACACTTCCTTGTGGGACTCCTGATTTTATTTGTTCCCAATTTGATTCAACGGTTCCCTTTAGATTATTAATGATTGTTTTTTGTTTACGACAATTAAGATAATTTTGAAACCAGCTTAAAACAGCGCCCCTTATGCCATAGAATTCTAACTTTTTTTAGTAATATATCATGGCAGACACATTCAAAAGCTTTAGAATTATCACATATCAGAACTGCTGTTTGTTGTTTCTTATGTATCATTTTAGAAGCATCATTTACCTAGGTTGTTAGGGCTGATATTGTTGAGTACTTTTTCCGGAATCTATGATGTGAGTTACTTAACTTGGTGAATTGTTCAAAATAAGACATGAGTTGTGCATGCACAATCTTTTCAAGTATGGTGGAGAACGTTGGAAGGATAGAGATAGGTCGAACATTTTTAAATTCGGCTTTCCCTCCTTTGTGTATAGGTTTAGCTAGGGCGTATTTCATTCTCTCTGGAACAATACCCACAGCTAGGGAGTTATTATTTGGCTAATTGGTTTGCTAATTTCATGTTTTATTTTCTTAATTAGAAATGGTGACAGTTCATCCCAGCCATAGGAGAATTTTGGTTTGAGTTTACTGATACTGATAAGTAGGGGAACATATATTTTAACTTTACTGCATTCAGTACAGTACTATACAGTACTGTACTACACAATTAAAGTAGATAAAATGTTTTATATGCATTGTTTTTTATTTGAAAGTAATGAGTCAATAATTCAAATACAAACATCACTCAAAATATCCTTACTTGCACATGTTTCGGAGAACCTTTTGTCCCCATCGTCAGCAGTTATCCGACTCGACATGTTTCGGAGAATGGTTTGTCCCCATTGTCACCAGTTATCCGACTGGTTGGATCCGTGGTTTCCTGAAGTGAGCTGGTTGTCTGTGGTGGCATCTCTTGACTGTGAGATGAACTTCCAAAGAGAGCTTTCAGGTGGCAATTTGAAATTTAAAGTATACTTGATGTGTGTTTGGAGGAATTTAGTAACAGTGACGTCAAAATTAGTATAAAAATTATTTGTGGTTGGTTTATTGACACTCGTCACTTACTTTTTTTATGATTTGGTTACTAAAATTCTTTTTCTTTTCATTTTTAATCTCTTCTACTATTTTGGAGCATTTGTTTTTTACTGTGTTTTTACTTTCTTCATTAAGTGTTTGTGTAGCAATTTGGATGTCAGCAATGTAATCTTCAATTTGGTTGGAATAATCTACACATGTCTTTAAACCTAGATTCAGCATATTCAGTTCTGTTTTTGTAAAATTTTGGTTTGATAGGTTTACCACATTGTTTAGATGATCTTTTAGGTTATGTTTGTCTTTTTGATTTATCTTTTTAAAAGTGCCTGCTTTCTGGCATAAATTTTTTAATTTATTCTTTAACTTTGCTGTTTTTGTCTTCATTTTTCTATTAAGATATGATAATAAATTGTTTTCAAAATTTTCCCAAAATATACTTCCTAATTGTTTGGTAAGTTTTTGATGCAAATTGTACAATTTTATTTCTAGCGTGTTTTTATTTCTATAGTGTTTATTCTTTTCTACAATTAATACTTTTCTCTCTGCTGCTTTTTGTTGTCTACTATTTTTATCAAATTTTACTACTTTTCTTACGAAATTAGGTACTACTTTTTTCTTGATACATAAATTTATGAATCTTATGTCCGCTAAAGTATACTGTTTGTTTCTTATAATTAGCAACTTTTCCCAATTGAGTTCGGCTGTATTACTGGCTGGCGTTAATAGTTTTATATTTGGTACAATTTCATGATTGGTAGACCAGAAATGGTGGGCTATTGCTGATTTTTCTATTTGTATTTCACACATCTCATATGTTCCTGTAATCTAATTTGTAAACTTGTTTTTCCTATGTAGAACTTATTGCAGTCTGAGTAGCTGATTTTGTATATACCTGATTTCTTGTTTTCTGGTAGTGAGTCTCTCAGGTTGTTGCATAATAAGTTTTTTAAACTGAATTTATTTATTGGGGCTAGGGTGTTGTTGTACTTCTTGAATATCTTGTTGAACGTATGATACACTCTGGGATGATATGTGAATTTCCTGAACTGTGTCTCGGTTTTTGATTCTGTTAATTTTGTGGTATCCAATATGTGTTTCTGTTTCCTGAATTTCCAAATTTTCTTTTCTATTAACTGTTTACTGTATCCATTAATTGCAGCTATTTGAATCATGTGTTTAAATTCCTTTTTGTATTCATTCTGTTTTAATGGGGTGTTGACTAGTCTATGTGCTAAGCTGTTCAAAACTGCATGTTTGTGGGGTGTAGGGTTGTAGCTCTCGTTCTTGATGTAATTATCTGTTTGTGTTGGCTCATTACTTTCAAATGTTAAATATATCACTGTTTCTAACATTTTACTTCAAATAATATTGCTTTGGTAATTTGTGAGAATAATTAAAACCTGAATAGGACTGTTATTAAGGAGAGTATCCATTATTTAGGTGTATGGCGGCACAGCAGAAGCAGATGGAAGAATTAGGGTGGGTGACCGAATCCTGGCTGTCAATGGACACGACCTACGGTCAGCAACACTAGCAGAGGCAACTGCAGTCCTCAAGACAGCTATGGGTAAAGTCACCATTACAGTAGGCAGGCTCAAGGCAAGCTCTAAGGAAAGCTCAAGCACAGGAAACACAGATAAGTATGTACATTCTGCTGTTTTGTAATTAGGGATATGAGAGCCTAGCTGTTTGATGTTACCCTGAGTCCAACAGCAATAAAACTTTGCTTCTCGTATGTGTTCTAATGCAGTATTTCACATTTTAATCAATTAAAGGTGGATCTTAAAAATATTAATAATTTTTCCATACTATTTTCAGAAAATGATCCCTCATGATGACAACATGATGAGTTAGAAAACAGCTTATACATAAAGAAGGCTGTGAGAATAATCAAATGATGGGGGAAAAGATAACAATATATCAGTTGACAGTAAATAATGCTAACATGAAACAACTTTATAACACATTGTATGTCTTTTGGGTAAATATTGTACAATTATTAAAATCTGAAATGATAATTTCTTGGGCAGAGAAAGTAGGAATACAATTATTGATTTTACGAGGGCTGTTCAATAAAGAATGATCATAATTTTTTATGGTCATTATTTTTCGCACTAAAATTCAATCTTATTATATTCTGTTAGCTTACTGTGAAACAAACATGCCGTAGTAGTTCATTGTTGGTACTCCTGATTCCCCACTGTGAGCACCTGACAAGTCCAGACATGTTCAGTATCGCCTACCGCTGCAATGGAGGTAACATGTGTGGAACAATATGCGGCTTTGAAATTCTGCTTTCGTCTCAACAGATCTTCAGTTGAGGCCTATACAGTGTTACAGGAGGCCTATGGAGAGTCTGTTCTTCCCTACAGCATAGCTCAAAGGTGGTTTAAAATGTTTAAAGATGCTGCTGTCATTGTGAGAGAGGATCGACGAATTACCTTAAGATCACTTTCTGAAATACTGAACATTTCATTGGGTGCCACCCACACGTTGGTGACAGAAACATTACACGTAAGACATGTTTGTACAAGATGGGTTCCAAGACTTGATTCCCGAACAAAAGGACATTTGCATGCAGGTCTGCATGCAGTTAAAGTTGATAGTAGAGGAAGATCCAAAGTTTCTTTCAAATGTAATCACTGCTGATAAAACTTGGCTACATCATTTTGATCCTGAGAGCAAACAACAAAGCTCAATGTGAAAATCTCCTTCACCGCCAACCTCCAAAAAGCAAAAGTGGTTGCTTCTGCTGGGAAAGTTATGGTCATCTCATTCTTTGATATTCATGGAATCAGCTGGATGCTGCACCACGATAATATGCACCTGCATATTGCCAATGTTGCTGAATATCTTGCAAAAATCAACGTGAAGTGCCTACCTCACCCTCCCCATAGTCTGGATTTAGCCTCATGTGACTTTTTCTATTCCCTAACTTGAAGAAACGTTTTTGTGGGAGGCATTATCCATCATCAGAAGCAGTGGTGAAGGCTGCAGAAGCATTTTGAAGGATCTCTCAGAAAATGGTTTCCAGCATGTCTTTGAAGACTGGCCGATATGCTGGGACAAGTGCATCGCATTCAGGGGGGTCTATTTTTAGAAGGACCATCAAAATTATGAGATGAGTAAAGGTACATTGTCAAAAAAAGTTGTGATCATTCTTTACTGAACAGCCCTCGTATGATCTATTTTATTGTTTGGATTTAACATTTGTCTATGTAGTAAAAATCTGTGAAGCAAACGTCTCCAACTTGAAAGTACAGGTTTCTTCATTTAAAACACAATGGGCCCAAATCACTTTGCCAATGCGCAATTGGGTGTGCCACAGCCAGCTTTGTTCCTACATAAACTGTGCGCATAAAGCATGTCTTACCTAATAGAACATGCTGGAAATGTCCTCCATCATCAGCTAAACAAGCATTACATCAGGAGAACATATATTGATTCATAAGATTAAGTTGGGCCATTGTGATGTTTCTGATTTTATTTCTAATATTTTGTTTGAATTCTTCGGATTTGTCTCATAAACTTTGTCTTTCAATTCAAGTTAATTGATGAAAATTATTCATTTCTTCACACTAGCGATAAACAGGCTAAGGTATTGGATTGATAGGATTGACATGAAAAATTCAATGCCACGGCTGAGATTTAAACCACGGATCTACTGGTTTCCATCCAGTCGCTCTTACCCATTGACCTACCATGGCCAATTTGCTGTGATGACATTAAATTCTCCAATTGACTCATATATTTCCCCAGTAAACCACTAGGGGCTCTCGCATCCGAGATACACTGTTTGTGGCGACTTACTGTTGTAAGTACTTGAGTCCCAGGCTTCATCATTTAACTCTTATATTTAAGTTAATAAATGGTAATTATTCATTTCTTCACACTAGCTGTATATAGGCTAAGGTATTGGATTGATACAGTGAACATGAAAAATTCAATGCCATGGCCAGGATTTGAACGATGGATCTACTGGTTTCTGTCCAGTTGCTCTTACCCATTGATGAACATGTACTTCAAGTTACACCAGAAGTAAAAATCACACACTGCTAGAGGGGAAGCGAGAGGGCCATACACCAGCTCTAATCACTACTGTCAAATGCTTCCCTAATTTTATTTATGGACTCCTCTGCTATATGTGCAGTAGTAGAATATTGTTGAAACCACCCATATGATTTCTCTCCTTATGTCAGTTCGTGATAAAATGGGGTTAAAATGTCATTTGGTACCTCTCTAGATTTACAGTCTGCTCATTCTAGCGGTAACAGCACAACAAACTCCAACTTTCTGATCATAATGATGGATATCTTGAATGCAATATGGATTTTCAGAGGCCCAGTACCAACTGTTACGAGTGTTGACACAATCACTGAGGTGGAACCACGGCTTATCGGAAAGAACAGAAGCTATGGATCAATTAAACTATTCATTCACTGATGAAAGAAAGCATTCTCAGTACTGTTGAGTGGAGTGCACAATGCTAGTCTTGCATACAATGGCGGCCACTAGTGGGGGAATCCAGCAAGGTTGAGGAGAGGCAAAACACTGTGTGCTCCGTTAAGTATTAAATGAAGAACACCCTAAAAAAACAGTACATTTTCACATAAATTATTTGGCTCCTTTCTTAATTTGCATCATTGAAGAAATCTATTATGTGCTGTTTCATACTGTTTCCTGCTAACAGTTTTAATGTTAGCTTCTTCACTCCTTGTAAAAGTTTTGCTGGTTCTTCAGGTTCCATAATTAGTGTAATGAAAATGTGTATCACTACATCAATAATACAAACTTCTGCATAATAATGCTTACATCTGCCATGAAATCAAAGTTGGTAACCCTGGAGCATTTAAAATATTGTGACTTTTTGGGTTCATTGTGATCGGTGTCTGTTACGTTGAGCAGCCTCACTGGCACCTCTTCTCGGCACGGCAACAATGTCCTGGCTACACAAATCCCTGCACAGGTGTCTTCTGGTCAAGCATCAAGTTCTTTGTCCGCTGGCCTTCCAGTCGGGCCGTCACCACCTCTTCTCTTCTTGCGGGGACAACCACGTCTTCCCTCAGGGCGACCCTGCAAATTCCAAGGCATTCTTCGGGTTGCCGGAGTATCACCTCTTCTCCATTGAGCCACAGGACCTACCTGCCGACGTCGACCATTGCCTCATGGCTCCTGAGGGCATCCAGTCCCAGTATCACCTCCTCAGCCACCTCCGCGACGAACCCAAAAAGTCACAATATTATACTATCTCAGGAACATTATTTTGTCCTTTAAATGAATATCATATTAAAAACACTTCTTTTACCATCAAATATCTAAAAATTCTGTTTTAAATCTTTTCATATGTGCTTTCACTGTCAATTTTAGACTGTCTAATTCTTAAAAACATTTGACTAGTAATTTAGTCAGCAATATTGACACTTCCTGTGCCAAAAGTCACTCTTCTCCATTAACGTTACATATGACAGTGGTGCATTGCCAAAATGCACCACAAAGTGATTCTTGATATCCTTCACTCTTTTTACAATATGTTTAGTGACTTAAACGCAATCAGCAAATGCTCCGCACTAAAAGCTTGACCATTATTGTGAGACATTTCGAGTATTTATTGGTTCAGCTATCACCATCAGTATTATATAGATTAGGTCAAGTTCATATAAACTTATTTCCTACTCACCCTGCACATTCAAGGTATGCTGAAGTACACAAGTAGTAAAAAGTTCTTTGATAGATAGACTCAACATGAAAAATTCAATGCCATGGCCGGGATATGAACCACAGATCTCCTGGTTTCCATCCAGTCACTCTAACCCATTGAGCTACCATGGTCAATGTGCCGTCCTGACATTAAATACTCCATTTGACTCATATATTTCCCTGGTAGACCACTAGGGGCTCTCACATTCGCAATACACTGTTTGTGGCAACATACTATTGTAAGTACTTGAGACCCAGGCTTCATCATTTAACTCTTTATTATTTTAGTTAATTGAGGGAAATTAATCATTTCTTCATACTAGCCATTTATAGATTAAGGTCTTTGATAGATAGAGTCAACTTGATAGTAAGCCTCCACAAATGGTGTATCTCGAATGTGAGAGCCCCTAGTGGTCTACCGGGGAAATATACAAGTCAAATGGAGAATTTAATGCCATAACGGCAAGTTGGCCATGGTAGCTCAATGGGTTAGAGTGACTGGATGGAAACCAGGAGATCCGTGGTTCAAATCCCGGCCATGGCATTGAATTTATCATGTTGACTCTATCAAAAACCTTAGCCTATATATGGCTAGTATGAAGAAATTATTAATTTCCATCAATTAACTAAAGTAAAAAGTTCTGCTTGCCACATTTTAGGCCTATGGCCTGCTACAGTTTAATTTCATTCCATCCCCTCACTGGACAATCGACTGGTTGTCTTAAATGTGGAGAGTAGTTCAATATTTGATATGAAATTTGGTTGAATGTATTCCCTGCAGTTTTAATGATCATTTTAATTATTTCTAATAAAGAGTCAACTTTTGGTTCCTTCAGCTTTCTTATCCAATCTACTGTATCCTACAGTTGTTGGCTGTAATGCAGTGTTCATCAGATTTTTGTACTTTGGCAGGAAGTTTTTGAAATGAAATCCAATATTTGCTGCACAAAGCTACTCCAACTAGCCTCTGTGGCGCACATTTGGAAAATTACTGGTTCAAATCCCATATATAAGGCTGCATTTTCCCTCAGTTGCCAGGATTGTATATTCAGTACCACCAACAGAATAAAAGATATAAAGGGAAAGTAACTATCCAAGTAAGACTATCTGTCAGCATGTTATGTAAGAAGATGGTATCAAAAAGACTTCTTTACACAGTCCTTCTGTGCAATGAGTGACTATGTGTGTACTAAAAGAACAACCAGCAGTTTCACAATCATAAAGTTGACATTTCACAAAACTCAATAGCAAAAAAATAAATTCAAAAAGGTGACTATTCAACTTAGACCAATTATCATTAAATGATAAATCATAGCCCACCTTGGTAGCGTGGTGGTAGCATGTCTGCCTCACGTTCAAGAGGTCCCGAGTTCGAATCTTGGTCAGGGTGAGTTACCTGGATAAGGTTTTTCCGGGGTTTTCCCTTATCCTGTAAGACGAATGTCGGGTAACTCTAAGCTCCATGGACCCCGGCTTCATTTGAGCATCATTTCATCCATTCCATTCATTGAAGAAAAAAAAAAGATAAATCATATTTAAATACCCCACTAGTTATAAAATTATAGATGAGTCGTATTTATTACACATCAGCTTCACTTACATACCTATATTGAGGACATGTTTCGCGAACTATTGTTCGCATCATCGGCTCTAATGTGACTAAAGCTTGATCCAGTGGTGTAGGTAGTTCTGGAGTTGCTGCTGCCATCTGTTGATTTTGTGGTGAATTTAAATGCAGGGTTGTCTTCTGGTGGGATTTCAAAGTTCATTAGTTGGTTTTTATGTTTTTCTATGTATATTCTCTCCCATATGATGAGTTCACTATGTTTTTGTACGTATTTTAGTAATTTGGTGCTATCTTCAATTTCATGATTTTCAGACTAGAAATGAGCTGCTATTGCAGACTTATCAATATTTTTTTATCTTAAGTGCCTAAAAGAGCTGTGATCTGTTTTAATTTTTTTTGAAGTTTGAATGATTTTATTTTTTTATCTACAAGGCTTTTTCCATATCCATTTTTAATTGCAGTTTTTAAGATTTGATGGTATTCCTTTTGATATTCTTGCTGGCTGAGGGGTAAGTTTACTAATCTGTGTGTGAGACTGTTGATGGTGGCATGTTTGTGTGGAATTGGGTTGAAACTATTTGCTTTGATGTAATTATCTGTGTGTGCGTTGCTTTTCTATGAATACCAAATTCCAGTTTTTCATTTTCTTTTGTGATTTTAAGATCCAAAAAAGGTAGAGTACAGTCCTCTTCAATTTCTACTGTGATCTGTATTCTGGGTTCTTGAAGGTTGAGTACTTTCAAAGCATCATCTATCTGTTTGTAGTGTACAAATACAGATATGTCATCTACGTATCTGTACCATGTTTTCAAAATATGAGGAAAGGCTTTAGTTATATGTGTTTCGAAAAAGCTCATGCATAAATTGGCCAAAAATGATGATAGCGGGCTTCCCATAGCCAGTCGTGAAATTTGTTTGTAATACTTGCCATCGAAGACAAAATGATTTTGGTGTATACATATTTCAGTCATTGCCAAATATTCTTCAATTGTGTTGGCATTTAGGTTAATAGAAGTTAGCCATTTCTTAAGTTGAATCAAAAGTTTGTCTGTTGGGATGCTGGGGAAGAGAGAGCGGACATCAAAGGATACTAAAGTGTCTTGAGGTTTTATTTTAAGATTTTGAATTTTTTCTACCAGGTATAAAGAGTTCTTATGCTCAGAGTATTGAATTGTGGAAAGGACTGAAATTTTTTGGATAGCTGCTGAGAAATTGGATTTAAATGCCCTATCAGTAATGGTGCGAGCATGATAATTTTAAAATAATCATATAAAATCAACCAGTAAAGATACATGTACACAATCATCCACGCATATTGCAAAAATAAAGAACTCACCATGGGTTAAGTGTGTTTTCAGACTGACTGGCACGTTACCTTGCCATGAGTATAATTTGAATTTGCACTTGACTAATTTACAGGACAATCTTTCATTCTATGATCATTTTCATTACTCGTATCACTACGAAGTACTGCTTGGGGTTCTTAGGATTTTGAAATCTCTTAGTTCATTATCACCATCAAAAGGCTTTTGTAAACCTTCATCATTACCATGCACTGCTCTCTTTGCCATGTTGCTGTCTGAGATATGCAACACTGTGCAAAACAGACAAACTATGCGAGAAAACGCCATGTGAAATGCAACGGGGAAAAAAAAAATACATCAAGCGCCTTGGTATGTCGATTGCCTTAGAACAAACCTTAGAGACATCTATTACCTACAATTTGAACCTACACATTTATGTGCAACAGCCCATATGTGCAAGTTGAGGTCATCAATCGATCTGAATGGGTTAATAAATCCATAAAGTAACATCAAGTAAATGGTACAAAAAGTTGCCTATGCAATTAAGGCTATCTAGCATACATTTCATGCCCAAATATCTATACCTTGTTTCACGTAAGCTTGCCCAGTATCTCTTAACGGTTACGTGACCTAATCACCTCTCATTGGTTGCTGTTGTGGTAATGACTGTCGTGCGGTAAAAATTAGTTCGTTATTTAACATGGTGATATATCATTATATGTTGGAAGAGAATTGTCAAATTTATATTTTCGTAACTGTTTTAATTAAATATATTACGCAACAGAGTTAATTTATCTGAAATGCATGTTAATTCTTAAACAAAGTAAAGAGGAGGTTCCTTTGCTCTCAAGCATATGGCACGATAGCATGTGATTTAGCGGTAGTGGTGACATTTGTTTATAAGACTTTTATCACTGACCTTGTTTTGAACTGGATTAGTCATGCATCGCCATTCGAAAGTGCGGGAGCTAAATTATTTTATTGATCGTTTATTGCGCATGTATTATATGTATAATGGCAGAGTCTAGCGCCAGTTTTTCGCTTAAGTATCGCAAGGATAATTATTTACAAACAGGCTAAAAATAATTGTGTTGCATGTGTTTAATGCACTCACAGAGAAGAATCCGTCTTTGTCAGTGAGAGAAGTCGAACAGCTGTGCTCTGAAGTTGCAGGTGTGAGTGTTAGATCCGTAGGAACATCGCGACATGAAATTGAGGAAACAGGAAAACTTACCACTCCAGGCAAAAGCAGGAATAAACAAAAGTGCGTGCTCGGAGAAAATACGTGAAAAGTGTTGTGCGTCTTCATGTGTGTAGTTTTTCTTTAGAAACGAACTCCCTAACATAAGTAACATTTCGTCTGCTGTAAATGAGGATGCAGATTTACCAAATTTCAGCAGATTGCTTATACAGCTGGGATTTGTGAATGAAAAAAGAGGCAAGAAAAATGTGCTAAAAGACAGAGGTGATATTGCTGTGTGGCGAAGACGCTATTTGACAACCACACTGCACCGAGATACAAATCGCTAAATATACACGAAGAACACACGAAAAGTAAAGTATGGTGTGACACGACTTTTAAGACCGAAAGACAAGCATTTTTGAAAGGTATGTGTGCTGGTTTAAAATATTCCAGTGGAAAAGGCCGAAGGCCTTTCATTATAAACTCTTTCAGTTTCATTGCTCAGCCATTCTGTTTCAATTTGCTCAGTTCATTATAAACTTGTATTTTTGCATGCCTTCATATCCTTATTTGTATGATTTTTGTATGATTTTATTTATCTTCCCGGCAATTATTACGAAATGTGACGGGAAGGCACCGCCTATGGCGTATGACGCGAAAGCATTAGCCAATTAGGGCGAGGGGGAGGGTTGTTGAACGCGGAGTGATACATTTCAGCCGCGCAAGGTTATATGAAACAGAGATTAGTAGGTGCTGAGTTAATCACTGATCCCTCCTGGTTCAGGTAGCTGAAGTGACAGAAGAAAGTGTTATATACAGGAGCTATTAGTGAGGTACATCAATCTTTTAACATTTACTTTTTAATAATACCTAGTATTCATTAAATCTCTAAATTTGGAAAAGATAATACAGATTTCTAAGAAGTAATGTCATGCTTTCTTAAATAATCATAATATTATATCTGACATTAAAAGCTTATATGATTTGAAATAACTTAACAGTTAATTATGATGTTTTCATTCACCTAAATACAGTTACATATCTTTCATGGAAGTGTTGAAAACAGTGTTGTTGTAATGAATTAAATTTAAAGGGAGTCGATTAATGACACTAAACAACACTTTTAAATTTCGCAGAACATATTTCAGAGGCTATTTTCCTCCATTGTCAACCGGACCTCAACTGGTTCTCAGTGATGTAGCAGACAATATTTTGTCATAGGTCTCCTCTGGTGGGGGTTCGAGGAACTTGCTGAACAAATCTTTCCGGGGGAAGTCGAAATTGAATACCTTGTTCCTCTTTTTTGAAATAAAGATTTTTTCCCATGTGGACAGTTCTTGTTTTGCTGTTGTATGTTTTAGTAGTTTTGGTTGTGGATTTATGTTGTGTTTTTCTTCTGAAACATGTTCCGGGGCGTTAGCATGGTGGACACATGGATTCCCGGTCACGTTGGATTGCAGGGGTATGAAATGGTGGATTCAGCAGCTAAGATGGCTACCATGGAGCCCAGGGCTAGTATACCATCTGTTACATGGGAGGATTTTAGAGCTGTTTAGAGCTCTGCATTCCTGCTGGCAGGAAGAGTGGTCTGCTCTCCGCAGCAATAAACTTAGATCCTTGAAAGAACTTCCGATTCTCTGGATTACCTCCTGTCATTCATCTCATCGTGAGGAGGTGATTTTGGCTCGGTTGCGCAATGGACATTGCTTTTTTACGCAGTTTTCTGTTTAGAAAGGAATCTGCTCCAGTCTGTCCATTTTGCAAAAAGCGTCATCTGTCCGACACGTGCTGCTAGAGTGTTTTTGCCTAGCACACTTTAGGACGTCTCTGTAGCTGCCAGTCAGCTTTGCAGAAATACTAGCGGATGATAACAAAGCAGTGGAGAAGGTTTTTAAGTTCTTTTCTAAGTTAGATTTTAGAATTTATTGAAGATAATTTTTTACCGTTTGGCCTTATACTTTTTATTTTATTTTCATCTTTGTTATGTATATATATTATTTTTTCTTTTTGTAAGTTTATTTACATTTGTATACAGTTTTAGAACCATTTACATCTGGCTTTTGCTATGAATGATTTTTTAAAGGGCGCTGATAACCGCTAGAATTGGGTGCCCTTACACACAAATCATCATCACCACCATCACATGTTCCGGGAAATTTAAAAGTAAGTGTTGTTTAGTGTCATTAATCGACTCCCATTAAATTTAACAGTTACATACTTTTGCTTCAGATCTCCTCATTTTATTGATGATGATCAGGATTTAAATTTAATTTTTAAGGGCCAATTAAAAAAAAAGAGAGGGAGAGAAAATTGTTCATATTTTTAAGATCTACCATTAATCCAAATATTATTCAAAATTAAAAAGGGATAGTAGAATGTTGTTACATTTAACAAATGATTTCATCTATTTATAAATCCTTATATCAGAATGAGAAATACTAATAGATCTAAACTCTACAAGGTTTCTTCACCTTTCATGGCAGAGCTTGGGAAGCGCTCACACCCCTATGTTCTTAATGTTATTTCAGTTTTTTAAAGTTATCTTTCACAACAGACTTCTTAACATAATTCTTATATTTTCTGTACTATGTTACAGCAAGCTGTAGGAGTCTACTAAATGAGAAACTCTGTTGTATAATACATATAACAAATTTCAACAATGGGTTTATCTGGCTGGACTTTATTCTGTTTCTGCTTAAATTATTTTAGGAAGTGTAAATATTTTACATAACATTTTCTTACATTTCTTGAACCTTCAAAGCTCATGTTTATAACAAATTTTTAATGTGATTAAGTGTAGCATTTATTGGAGTTTAAAGCACCTTTGCTTGTGTGTTGTCATAATGTTTAATGAAGGAAAGTTGTTTTTAAATGAATTTGTTCCAGACCCGACAAATTTGGCAATATACTTTAATAACATTTTCCATTGTTGTTCTTTCTCAAGTAAGGTGCTTAATTTTTGTGAGCTCCAGTAAAAACCTGGGAGAAACTTTCTTTTGTGCGACACGAGAATATTTTCTAAGTCCAACGGTGCAAGTATATGCATGTGCAAGCAGACAACCTGCAGTCCTTGTGTTGCAGCCAACACAAGAAAGATATGTAACACTTGTAGCCAACCTCTGCACAGCCGGCCTCAGTAGTGTAGATGGTAGCATGTCTGTCTCATGTTCAAGAGGTCCCGAGTTCGAATCTCGGTTAGGGTGAGTTACCCGAATAAGGCTTTTCCCGGGGTTTTACTTATCCTGAAAGACGAATGTCAGGTAACTCTAAGCTCCATGAACCCCAGACTAATTTGAGAATCATTTCACCAATTTCATTTGTCTGATATGACTTAACGTTGGAGGACATAAATTACAACAACCTCTGCAAAAATGCCATAGACATCTGTCCTACACCGGTGCAAAAGGACATGTGGATGTGATTAGCGCAGATCAGTTTTGGAAAATACTGACCATGTTTCCTTTCAGGTTTTATTGCTTTACAAAAGTAGGCTTGCTGTCCAGCAAAAACGCCAATTGTACTGTTAGAAGTGAAGGCTGTGCGTTCTTCAAATATTTAACATTCGTTCAGTCCGTTGTTGAAAATTGGACAATGGCTCGACAAATCAGTAAAATGTATGGGCTCGCGGACTGGTTCAGCTACTGCCGTGAATTATGCCTGATTTTACCAACAGAAGTTAAAGTCAACGTTAACAAATGTAACGTTTTATTGCTTTACAGAAGTAGGCTTGCTGTCCAGCAAAAGTGCCAGTAGTACTGTTAGAAGTGAAGGCTATTTGTTCTGTGCGTCCTTCAGATACTTAAGATTCGTTCAGTACATTGTTGAAAATTGGAAAATTGCTCGACAAATCAGTAAAATGTATGAGCTCTTGGACTGGTTCAGCTACTGCTGCTAATTGTGCCTGATTTCACCAAAAGATGTTAAAATCAATGTTAACAAATGTAACGTAAAAATTGTTGCAGCCTAATTAATGTTAAATTTATTTAGGTACTACTTTGTGTTAGTTTGCTAGTGTAATTTAGGGACAAGTAAGACTGTGGGCAGCATTGTGTTCAGTGGAGAAACAAGGATAGTTTGGCTGCACTGAATTCTTCATTATGGCTACATATGCAGTAAGGAAATAAATAAACAATTAACAACGTTAAAAGAATGCCCTCCAGCACGAAATTGCACTAAAAAGTAAAGAAATTATATTAAAAATCATTGTTGTATATAAATACATCAGAAAGTGTGAAGGACTTAGAAAAAAAATTGTCGCGTCGCATATTAGAAAGAAGAGCCAAAACCTGAAACTGTTGGTTATTAATGGAAGTTGATGGAATACTTTAGAAAATGACCTCTTGTTTATAGGATCAGTAATATGGCAACTAGAGTGGCGCCAAGTGGCTCACACTCCAAGAGGGACAACAGTGCAAAGAACAGTGGCAGACAAGGTTTCTTTACATCCCTAAAAAAGAGATCTTCTTTCATCAGGCGCGTTGCAGAGTGGTTTCTGTGCAGGAGAAACTAATATTAGTGTTATATGTGTACAGTGGCAAAGAAGAAAAATTTAAAAACTTTCTGCCACAAGAAATGTTATTATAATGTGAATGTTTCTTGTTCCACGTTTTTTATAGCTACTGCTGATTGACATTTGATTGCAAGTCTTGTAGAAGAATTAATTGTTCTTATGTATGCAAATTATTGATATTATTTCTTCAGTTTTCTGCCAGTAGCAGCGCAGGATGTGTTTTAAAGTTGTACTCTTAAAAATTTCTTAAATAAACTTACTCCTACTCTGTAAATACAATACACTACCATCATGTATAAAGGTACTGGCATTATAATAAACAAAATTCAATGTACAATTTCACCGGAAATCCGTGCTCTGAGGTGTCCCTAAGATATATGGCAGAGATGTATATATTATTTTTCTGCACTTAACAGCAAAATTGATATGCAGGATGTTACAGACAAAGCAGCCAGTAAGAAAGTTTAATAACTCAATCAATAAGGCAAGTTGTACCTGGGAAAAATGGCTACTTTTTAGTAATAGTCACAGCCACTTTAGTTGTAAACAATCATTTCAAAATAACCATTAGGTGTGTCTGCAAGTATCTCTTTATAAGAGAGGTGTTGTAGCCCCTGCAGCTGACATGGCACTGCAGATCCCTAGCACTCACATTCCGACATTATTAGAAGTGCATTGGGCTGAACTTCTGAACATCTTACTTCAAGAAATTGGTGAGGCAGTGGTTTCAATACCATGAGAAGTTGGGTATACCTGGGCAGTGAAATTGTTCGCAGATCACTGTTGCCATTCCAGATACTCTTCAGCATCTTCAGTCTTCCCCTTTGCTGTTGACACATGTAGAGTATGCACATGTTTTCTTGAGCGCTGGATTTACGGTGTGGTGCGGGCAGAGGCGAAGAAGCGAAAGCTAATGCTCTTTTGTTTCTGCAGTGTGTTCAACCTTGAAAAACACAGTTCAGCAAAATAAGGAAACTGTTATCAGCCACTAAATATTGTTACACAAAGGAATACTTGGATAAAGTGCGAACATGCGAGCCATATGCACTTGCTATGGTCGCAGGAATGCAGTATGGTGCCAACATGATAGGTGCATCACAAACAATCTGCCCTGCGATTTGTCCGCCTCGGTATCATGGTGGTAGCATGTCTGCTCACATTCAACAGGTCCTGATTTCAAATCTCGGTCAGGGTGAGTTACCTGGATAAGGCTTTTTCCCGGAGTTTTCCCTTATCCTGAAAGACAAATGTCGGGTAACGCTAAACTCTATGGACCCTGAGCTCATTTGAGCATCATTTCACCCATTCCATTCATCGTGTGATATGACTTAACGTTGGAGGATGTAAATAACAAAAAACAATCTGACCTGTGATTTAATAACCATTAGGTATGGGATCTGTTTATGTGGAAGGATGGAATTAGTTTCTAGAACTAAAATATAAAGCAATGATAGATTGTTAAATGATTTTTCAATGCATATTCAAGTTTAGAGCTGTAATTATGAGTGTTGGCGGCCCTGCTTCACTGTGTAGCAAATGATCACTGCGCAATGCCCAGCTGCAGCACGCATTTGTGCGAAAATCTAGGGAACATAGGACATCAGGGAGGCAAGAGGAGAAGGTTGTATGCATGTGCAATAACTGATTACCGAGCTTGCTGGCTCTCAGGACGTTGACGTCACGGTTGCAATCCATTAGTTACACAGGTGTTTTCCATGAATTAAGAGTTCATTATTGGTCACAGTCGATTTCTTATACTCATAATAATGCATTGTTATTTACATGGTCTTTTAAAATTTCTACAATGTCATTTATAAAACAGAAAAGAGCATGCCGCAGCAGTGCAGCACGTAAGGACGAGCCGTCCCTGGTGCAGCCTTTGTTTCCATATTGATATAATTGCCTTTACCAGAAAATGTTAAAATGTCCCTAAGAAGCTAGCTCAAAATGCTATATTATAGTAAAGTACTCAGCCTCAAATGGCGTATTGCTGATGAACTTTTGTAACATGTGTGGCATAAAGTATTTAATTAAGGGTTGCCTTTACAAACTACTCACAGTTATTAAACGTAGAACTGCAACATGTAACAATATATGGTGATCCACAATTCATCAATTCCTAAGGCTTTCATAGCTGTTGGCAATACTAGATACAGTATAATCCACTGTATTTAGTATGATTCATAATTGAGGAGTGATTTTTCAAAACTTGATATATGCACAAAATGCATTTCTGAGAAAAAGTTTTTTTCTATTTATTGGCAATGCTAATTGGTTAGCACAGTAAATATATTAGCCATTCAATTGTCCTTCCGGAAATTTTCTCATTTAATGTGAAAAGAAACATAGCATAGTTTAACTAGTGCAAATTTGAAGTTTGAAAATGCAGAGCTTTTTCAAAAGCCAATAGATGCTGATTATTCTGCGTAAGCGAGAAATTCACACATGAAATTTTGTTATTTTTGTCATTTATTGTTTTTGTTACTTTTTATTTATGTATTTATAATTTTTTTATTTATTTTCACCTTTTCATAATACATAATGTATTATCCCACCAAGATATTAATGTTTATGCAGATTACTTTATTAGGTATAAACTTAGAAACTAAGTACTGCAACATTCACAATAACGATATAATATTTTGTTTTATTTATATAACAAACATATTGATTACATACAAAGAAGTTTCAAACAACATGAATATGTAAGCTTTAACATTTATTAGTATATTCTAGTACATCTTTATAAAATTCTTCAGCAGTTTCTGGAATTTCAAAAAATTTAGCTAGATTTTGATGCTTCCTGGCTTTGAACCTGAGAGTGTGTCAGTGTGTGGTGTACGGAATGAAAGATTGAAGAAGTTGTAAAATATGTATTTATATTTTGAAAATGAGCAGACTGGTAGATTTCTTAATCTTCTTTTGTTGCAAAAGTTGTTCTACTTTTTTGTCTGATTTTAAGTTCTGGAAGTAAATATCCTCTCCTTGATTTTGCTATTCCATAATGGCTTTCTCTACATCTGTACTTCTTTATGCCTTGCTTTATAGCAGCTGAAATGCCCTTTTGTAATATTCCTGTTCTGTCATCTCCTCTGGTTTCCTTTGGCGCATTCCCAGATCAGTAAATTTTCTAGCCAGGAGAGATAATCTATCTTTTGACCCCCCTGTGACTCCTTGGAAGGTTGCAACACATACTGAACAATACTTGGCCATCATTAGTTCTCACACTGTATTTAATGCTAACAGTCTGCTTTCTATTTGCACCTTCTTTCTTCATCACTCTGCGTTAGGAGATGTAATACTCATATATTTAAGAAGGAATTTATCTAGATCTATTTTGTTGAGCATGGATAGATGGTGGTAAAATCCACTTATATCATTATAAGTCAAATCAGCTACATACATCACAGTGCTTATGCCCTTTGCTTTTAGGATTTCATGGAGTGCACTCGAGACCATGTGAACATGAAATTGCTGGAGTATGAGCTTTCCTTGACTTGCATTTTGATTTCCTTTCCTTGTTTTTGCAATTCCTACCTCCTGTGCATTCTACGACTGGTATAGTTTCACAATCTGAGCTCCTGTCCATTGTGCTTAGTACTGTGCAGTGTTTCAACTAAGAATAAAAATGCCATGTAACTATAACAAAGCTTTCAGAAATAAATGTGAAATCCAAGCGCAAAACCTGAGTTCGCAGTTACTGCCAATGGTGCAGCAGTGTACAAAGCTTGCAGAAATGATATGAAAATTCCAAGAATCGCAATAGTGAGATGGCAGTCAATGCCAACATGTGTTTCTTGGAATTGAGGTTGCTACACGCTGCATCATAAAATCATAAAATTGCACCCATCTACTTTTGCTTTAACTGAGAAAGTGAATCTATCAAGGTTTGAAAAAACTGCTAATATTCCCTAATTTCTACACAGGACATGAATCAAATTTTGCAAAAACTGACTTCACAGAATGATGCAGAAGGTGAAAATTATGCCAATACTATATATAACTCAATGTAACAAAATTGTGCATCGGTCGAGTTTTGAAAAAACACTCCTCAATTGTTTAAATACCTTAATGTTAGGACACATTTTAGCCATATTGCTACACTTTACCCAAGGAGTCCTGGCTATCATTTGATGGAGCAGGGCAGAGTTTGCAATGCTGTTGTAATTATAAACAAAGTTTTAATGGCCGAAGTCATGATGAATAAAAGATGATTCGAGGCTAAAAGGCCGTGGTTCACTGGGCTGCTTCTCTTCACTTCCAGATGTTTTGGTTACAGCTGCAGCAAGTATCATCAACAGTACTGTATAATCCTTATGGTCTCTCAGAAGCTGCTGAATAAATGGCAGAAGGAGCTGGTAGGCACCTCTTGTTATCTAATTGGTCCTTGTCGAGGTTTGCAATATTTGAAATAAGAATATGCATCTTTGTGATTGTTTCAGTGGTTTGGCTTGTAAAGCTATTTTGTAGGGCACAATATCATGTTTTCCTGCCTTACAAAATATCTTTACAGCCAAACTACATGGACCAATCATACAGAGGCACACACACCAATAAGATAATGTGAGGGCCTCAGAAACAACATACTGAAAAGGTACGTCTGGCATATAATATGCACAGCCTTGAGCCACAGAAGAATACAATATTGCAACTTTTGCAAATAAAACTATTATCTTAAGCCAGGAATTGATAGCCTATCCCACCAATTTTAAGTTTACCAACTCTCTGGAATTAATCAAAATATTTATTTATTTATTTATTTATTTATTTATTTATTTATTTATTATGAACATAACAGGCTTATAAGCTCAATTACAATGTTCATCATATACATTATTTACACATAGTAATGTACAAATACAAATAAAACACTTTGAAAAGCATAGATTCACACAAAGTAAAGGCCGCGCTGTGGCTCAGTGGTTAGACCGCTTGGCTCTCACCAAGGCGGCCCGGGTTCGATCCCAGACGACCGCAAAGTGAGATTTGTGGTGGACAACACAGCGCTGGGGCGGGTTTTCTCCGGGACCTCCGGTTTCCCCCGCCATCTCATTCCACCGGTGCTCCATCTTCATCTCATGTATCATCAGTGTCACCGCCTGCGGTGCCGTATGTAGTAAAAGCGGGCGTTAAACACTACACATTCTATTCACACAAAGTAATACGTAACATAACATAATGTAAAGCCTGTCTTGGTAGCGTGGTGGTAGCATGTCTGCCTCACGTTCAAGAGGTCCCGAGTTCGAATCTCGGTCAGGGTGAGTTACCTGGATAAGGTTTTTTCCGGGGTTTTACCTTATCCTGAAAGACAAATGTCGGGTAACTCTAAGCTTAACATTGGCAGATGTAAATTAGAAAAAAAAAAAGTAATGTAACCCATGGTGTAACAGCCCAAAGTGGGCCTGAGCCTACCAACCCGACTGCCGGCTTCACGCCCACTTACGCATGGCAGAGGTGGGCAATCATCCAACCGATATGGGGAGGACATATGGTCAGCATCTCTGCATCCCCCAGCTGGAACATTGGTTTTCGTGCCCAGGGCTGCTTACCTAGCGTAAGCTCCTCACTTTCCTCACAATGCTGGGTGGGCACCAGACCTATACCCAGGACCTAAAATCAACACCACATGGGTGGGACCAAACCTGGGCCACTTTCCGTGGCCAGGGATCAAGGTATGCTACCTTAGCTCATTATGCCATGGCACAGGACACAAAGTAATACAGAGAGGGACAATAAGGAATAGAAAGCATTAGAAAACAAGAAAAAAGGAAACAAGAGTGAAGGTGGCATGGTACGTAATTTCACTACTATTACTAATTACATTAATTATACTGTTGTTATAATCTTTAGTAATTTACTGATCTACTAATAAATAGTTAGTAATTATGGCATTTTTGAATTGAGTCATGGACATGTTGAAAATATTTACATCGAAGTAATGAAGTTTATTATATAAATACATAATACTGTGTAATGGTCAATTTTTTATGGAGTTCTGCATTTGCTCTGGAGGTGAAGAAAAGCCTCTTGAATCTGCTTATTTTATTGGGTACATAAAATAATATATTTGTTGTAATATTAATATCATCAATAATTAATATTTTATACAGAAACATTAAATCCTCAATGTCTCTTCTAAAATGTAAACCTTTAAATTTAAATACTTCTAAAAGAGTTTCATAATTTGTATAAGTAGGGTAATATCCAGTTCTTTTAAGAAGCATGTATTTTAGATATATTGACTGTACTTTTTCTATTGTGTTGATATGCTTTATTATCTTAGGACTCCAAATAATAGATGCATATTCGAGATTTTGTCTCACAAATGAGTTATAAAGTTAAACTAAGGTTTTTTTTTCCATAAATGAATAGGAACTTCAAATAAAGAAGTCAAGACATTTTAGCGATTTTGATACCATTAGGTCGATGTGTCTGTTGAATCTGAGATTTGTTGTACAGTGTACTTCTATATCTTTATTTTCAACCGCTTCAACGAGTGGTGTCCTGTTGATATTATAAACATATTTAACAGGATTTTTACTCCCAGTAAAGGACATTTTTATACACTTAATAATATTAAATGGGAGTTGGTTTGTTTTGCTCCATGTATATAAAGAATCAAAGTCCTGCTGAAGTTCCATGCAGTCTTTAACATTATTTATACTTTTATACAGTTTAATATCATCAGCAAACATTAACATTTTTTAATGTTTTACAATATTCGGTAAATCATTTACAAAACACAAAACTAACAGAGGTCCTAAGTTAGAACCTTGTGGAATACCTGAATTAACATTGAACTGGATGACTACAATGCTTATAATACACTACCTGTGATCTGTCTTTTAAATATCAA
Source organism: Mantis religiosa (assembly GCA_030765055.1). Taxonomy (NCBI): domain Eukaryota; kingdom Metazoa; phylum Arthropoda; class Insecta; order Mantodea; family Mantidae; genus Mantis; species Mantis religiosa. The sequence goes on from JAUKNK010000191.1 coordinate 288,059, forward strand.
AATATTTTCATTAATGGAAAAGCAAAACCTAATTTAGCTAACTAAGCAGGTAAACAGCCTTGATCAACTTAATCAAAAGCCTTTTGAAAATCAGTGTATACAGTAGTGGACAAATTATTAGCAAAAGTGAAGTATCTTTTATTTTTTTGTGCTTTAAGAAAACTATACAATACACAGGATAGCATGGTGACACTGAATGTTCAGGAAAAACATTTTAATATTTAGTGTGACCTCTCTTAGCTTTATTTAAGGCCAAAATTCATCTTGGCATACCTTGGATTAAGGTTTTGCAAAAATCAGGAATTTCTTCATCTTTTTTCTGTATGGAAACGCTGGACTCAATCAACTAAAATTTGGCATTAGGACCCTTTGATTCAAGTTTTTTGGAGAATATGCCACAGATTTTCTATTGGGTCACTGTTTGGACAGTTTCCTGGCTAATCCAGTTGAGAAATTACATGTTTTTTTAATTTCTCAGTGACACTTTTTGCTCGATGGAGAGGCGCTCCATCATGCATGAAAATACCATCTCCTGATGGAAACCATTCACTGTACATAGGTACCAAAAAGTTGTTTATCACTTCTTTGTACTTTGCAGAATTCATATTGGCTTCTACAACTTGCTAAAGTCCCGGTTCATATGTTGAGATACCTCTCTACACTATTATTTTAGTAGGATATTTCATACGCTGCACCAAACATTCCTGCTTCAGTTGCTCTCCAGGACTTCTCACATAAGTAGGGTTGTCTTCCTCCACAGAAACATAGGATTCATCACTGAATATCACTTGAAATTGCAAACAAGAAAATTACTGTAGTTATTTTAAAAATAAATCAAGTTTAGTAATTTCTTTAATTTCAATAAAATCGAGCTTGAATTTTGCTAAAACAAAAAAGTGTTGTACATTCATTTTTTTCCTTTAATTTCTTTAATTATAACCTAATGGATTTTACTTGTCTTTTCCCACTGTTCTGGATTCCCATCTCTGTGTTTTATAGCCCAGAGTAGCTGTTTCTTGTTCATGGCCGCATTCAGTTTCTGCTTTTTAATTGGTCGCCTTGACTTCTGATCAACTTCAATTGTTCTTGCACTAACTTCAGCTCCATGTGCTCTGTCAACCCTATGAAGTTGGGTTGAGGTTAATCATCTATTTTGGCGTGCTTTTCCTAACGGAAGTCTATCAGAAACATCTGTAGTGGCCCATTTTCTGCCACACCTCCCATGATGTTTTGGTGATGGACTTTGATTTTCGTTGATCTTTTTGGCAAACCTATTCACATAGCTGATGCTAACACCAACCAATTTACTTATTTCTGTTAGAGAATGAGTGTTTTTGTTCCAAAAGCACTTGCACTTTGGCCCTTTTCCTTGGAGAAATATCACTGGTTTTATCCATCTTCACACTAGGCTGAAAACTTTCTTTGTGATGTGGTGAGCTGGATGAACCATCTGTCTACATGCTAAACCAACCCCCACCCTATTTCGTACTCCTCCTGCCACTCCTTAAGGGATGCAGGTACCCCAACTAAAAGGTTACTTGAGAAATAGGAAGGCAAATAAGGAGAAAAACGAAAGGAGAATTAACCAAACGAAAAGGGTGCATAAAATACAATAGTGCCACATATTATTTCATATATCGTATCATATTGCCCCATGATAAGGTGTCTGAGAGTATAGGGAAATGCTGAAAAGTAATAAATACCACATGAAATGGAGCTACCTCAATTATAACTAAATATAAATACAATTAAAATAGAAATCTGTGCTAGAACACAAATTTTGCTAATAATTTGTCCACTACTGTACTACACCTACTTGTTTAAAATGGTCTAGTTTTAATGATACATATTCAGTAAAGTTAAAAAGATTTGTAACAATTGATCTTTTTGGCATGAAACCATGTTGTAGTGGTAAAATCACTAACTTTATATAGTTAAATATATGTGTATAAATAATGCTTTCAATAATTTTTGCTGGTGTAGACAAAACAGCAACTGGCCTATAGTTGCTAATCAGCTTAGAATTTCCAGATTTAGCAATGGGAATTACTTTAATTTGTTTCCATACATTTGGAAAAATTCCTTGTTGTAGGATTTGGTTATAAATTAATGTTAGAGGGTATAGTAACAATTCTCCAGAGCCTTTAAAAATATATGTTGGTATTCCATCAGGCCCTGCAGATCTTTTACTCTTAACTTATTTTATTGTAAGTTTGACTTCATTTTCACTTACTGAGTTTATATTAAGGGAGCCTAAAATTCTGACACTACTATAACATTTTCGTGGTTATGCATTGATATACTTGAATAGTTATAAATAAAGGCGTTGTTAACAGTGAAGCTATTTCATGTATAAAGACTAAAATTGAGTTATATCTTTCAAAACTTGTAACTTCACTCACGTCCGTTTAAAAAGCTCAGGAACGTTTTCAAGACTGTTACAGTCTCATCATCAGCTGATTAGCAGCTCATCAAGTTGGTTGTTGCCTGGATCTCTTGTAATTGGCTCCCTCTCTCCGAAGATTTTTTACATAAGTTCAGTAGACCACTCACTGATGGACACCAAAATTTAGAATATGTGGCATGTTTTTTATAATAAAATTTTTGTCCAATGTTGTAAGTTCAGGTTTTGTTGACAGTGGTTTTAGTAGTTTGATCTCCTCTCCGATGTAGTGGTTATCATCCCAGAAATGAAAAGCCACTGCCGATTTTTCTGTTTGTTTATCTTTTATGTTCCTACGGTGTTCTGTTAATCTAGATTATTTAAACTAGATTATTTAAATTGTTAAACTAGATTAACAGAACACTGTAGGAACAAAAAATATAAACAAACAGAAAAATCAGCAGTTGCTTTTCATTTCTGGAATGATAACCACCACATCGGAGAGGAGATCAAACTACTAAAACCATTGTCAACAAAACTTGAACTTACAACCTGGGAAAAAAAATTTATTATAAAAAATATTCCACGTATTCTAAATTTTGATGTGCCCTCAGTGAGTGGTCTACTGAACTTATGTAAAAAAATTTTGGAGAGAGGGAGCCAATTACAAGAGATCCAGACAACAACCAACTGTGATGAGTCGCTAATCAGCTGAGGATGAGACTGTGACAGTCTCGAAAATGTTCCCGATTTTTTTAAACGGAGTGAAGTTACAAGTTTTAAAAGCTTTGACTCAATTTTAGTATTTATACATTGATACACTTGCCCTTTGGCTATCAAGTACCAATTGGTCATCAGGATATCATATTCCTATTAATTTACACACACATTTATTCACTCTCTCATACTCTCAGAGGATGAGCAATAATCCTACTAAGGAAAAATTTCCATCCCGAAGCCAGGAATCGAAACCAGAATTTGTGGATATTCACAGTGCATGCTAAATTAATACTAAAGATTTACTAAAGTACCTTAATAACCCAAGGAACATAAAATATAAACAAACAGAAAAATCAACAGTTGCTTTTCATTTCTGGAACAATAAACACATCAGAAAGCCGATTAAATTACTGAAACTATTAATAACAAAATTTGAACCACAGATGAATACCAGATTATCGACTCCGTGGTGGAGATTGAAGCTCCATAGGGCACTCCTCCTGAACCCTTCACACCCGCCAGCTATTGCAACTAAGACGATTCAGTCAGTAATGTAGTGAGCTATTGCGACCAAGCTATGGTACATTCACTTTCCCCCACACTTCGCCTCCCCTGTTCAGCGACTGATAGAGTATCCAACTTCTTTCGAAGTCACATCTCGCACACTCATGAATAGTTTACGGCACATTTCAACTATCACATATTAGCATAATATGCATCAAATATGCTGAGAAAATGTGCGGTAAACTATTCATGAGTGTGTGAGATGTGACTTCGAAAGAAGTTGACCAATGTATTTTTGAAAAAATATCTCCAAGAATTCACTTGGCAACTTGAACTTATCCTGTTAAATATGAATAATTATGACTTCCACAAAGCATTATAGCTTTAATACTCCTGTTGCAAATTAATAATTTTGTATTTGAAAAACAATTACAACTTTAATAAATGAGAGAGTGAGATAACTCAAGATGATCTTAAGGTTATACAACACATCTGTATTCCCTTTCCCTCAATTTGGAATATTCACTGGAAAAATAGTGTAAAAAAAAAGAACAAAAAAACAACACCACTATACAAATACAATTTTAAATGAGAACACCAACAACTATGTACAAAAAAATAGCACTATCTCTTTCAAAAGAGAACAAAGTAGCTCTGTTAATGGTTATAGTGAATTAGAATGTGAAATGCTCCATAGTACATATATTATTTTCAGCACAAGTATACAAAAGGATATTCAGAGAAAAAACTGAAATTTGTGATTGATTCATGATATAATAATGCATCAATGCAGTGCAAATGTCACTTTAACACGTCACATTTTTCTAAACCTATTTATTCCAATTGTTTTGTGATATATGAGGTGCTCATTATATGGCTTTAATGTCAAGTATAATCAAGGTCATCCTTAAAACATGGTAACCCTATATTCACTGAAGTGTTAAGTGACTCACAAGTTTTAGGCTTAGACACTTTCATATATATATTAACAAGGAAGATGGTTAACAACCTATTATTTATTATGAAGCTTCACTAATTTGTGATCATGGCACACACTGTCTTAGGTCCTAGCTGCAGTTGACATTTTACATATTTCAAAAATAAGTGTTGCATATAATGGTATGATGATGATTCTTATGATGGTGATGATCATACAATGACATTCGAATAATTTCTTGCAATGCACAATTACATTTGAAACATGTTAAAGCTTTTACAGCACCAAAACTGGTACCATCAGTTATACAGATACATCATTTTGTGTAGTATATAGAATATTACATAGTGATTACTGCATTAAACAAGATAGAACAAACTGAGATTTTGGAATTTCAGGTCATAATTTTTTACTTGCTATTAAAAGCTGTGACATCCTTCATCACTGTCAAAGGTATACAATGATGACTAAGGCAAACTATTTACAAATTTGACTATTTACAAATTATACACATTGGCTAATCATTATTTAACAGATCAAGTTTACATAATTTTCAGGCAGGAGTCCCTGAATTCTGTACCAAATCACAGCCACAGGTTTGATATTTCTGAAAGTTCACATACTCTGGGTAGATTGACACAACGAAGCAAGTAATACACTAAGTAGTGTGTGTGTATCACACTCTCAAAAATAGATTCTGCTCTCTGAAACAAAATTGAGAAAAGAGGTTAGATATGTGAGGTTAGATTATGATCAGTGAAACATCTTGACAGTTTGGTATACTACAATTACTATCTTTACAACAAACTTTTCAATGTGAGATCACAGTACTAGGAATGCAAGTTATTTGCCAAAGCAGCAAATATGATGATACAACTACTCTGTAATAAAAATAGCTATGCTTCCCTGTCTAAAACTACTACATATGCAGATTATAGTTCCACTGCATTACCAATGTACTGACATGGACCTACATCACATTTTATTATGTTTAATTTCTTCGAGCTAAGTGCACTATGAGGCCTTCCTACAAAACCAAACAACTGTAGCATAACAAATCTTAAAAAAACACGAGAGATAGTATGAAAGTATGATTATAGTTAAGATATAGAAATTTAACATCTAAAGCTATATATAGGAGTTTCATTTGCTAATTTTTGCACTGCATCACTTTATTTGCATTATAAAATCAGTAACCAGCGCTAAAATGTGTTTTGCTTACAGCTTATGATTCACATAGCAAAATAAACGGTACAAGCGGGATTCTAAATATTGTTACTGCTTAATTATTCCTTTTCTGAAATGTATCTTACCTCTCTGGATTTCTTGGCAAACGAAAAAGATTTGTTTCCTAATTTCTCCCTGTAACAGGGCAGCCAAGTACAGCACACTTCCTTTTTAAAAGATACTTGCAGCCATATTCAGAGATGAATACGTCATATTATTGTTTCAAATGCTCAAAACCATCCTGCACATCATCAGGGTAACCAACATATACACAGAACAAATTGCTAATAAAACACATAATTTCGGAATTTTGATTTGTATTGGATGAATTTGAGGAATTTAGGAACAATTCAGTCACTCTTTATTTATGTATTCAATGGGTATTTTCGTATTTTTTATTATATAGTCACACTCCTGTATTAATGACAGTTTATGACACTGAACCATGCTATACATTCGGTAAAGAGAGACATCTCTTGCCAGCGACAACATTCAATATTGATGTGCAGTGCTCAAAATGTACCTTTCACACCCAGGCGTTTCACGAACCTTAATACGGCACCGGAAATTCTTATCTCACTTGCCAGGTTCTGATTTGAACTTTCAACATAAGAGAAGATTGTCATTGTAAAGAACATTCCACATACTTTAAATTTTGACGTGCTGTCAGTGAATGGTCTAATGACCTTACGTAGGAAATATTCCAAGAGAGTGAGTCAACTACAAGAAGTCCACATGACAGCTGATTATAAAGATAACTGTCAGCTGGGATGGGACTGGGACGGTCCTGAAAACGTTCCTGTTTTTAATAGTTGACATGAATTTAGTTTACTTAACTCTTTTAACATGAAATTAGCTACACTTTCAACAATGCTTTTAGTCATAACTATTTTACCAAAAACAAATATTTTGTTTTGTTAGCTAAGTATTCCCTGAGTCTTCCCACACCTGACCTTACCACATTTATGTGGCTCCTGAGCTTTGAACACCTGAGAATTAGAAAAATGCAGAGAGGTTTTAGAGTGCATTTTTTGAGGGAATGGGGAATTTTCTACAAAGCTCAATTTTTATTTCCTCTTTAACTGTTTACGTCAAGCTTTTAAATTTTTTGAGCATACAGAAATAAATAATTAAAACTCATTATGTTTTTAACCCGAATTTCAGGGGGTGTACCGCATTCCATGTGAATGTGGGGTTCCGTACATCAGAAAAATTGGCAGGACCATAGATACTAGAACATGATAGAAGCATCGGACTGTTGCAACCTGAAAAGTCTGGCCTTGCGGAACATTGCTACCAGCAAGACCATAGGGCTAGTTTCGGTCTCACCACTATTGTGGCAAAATGCAGTGGCTACTGTGAGCGCAGAGTCAAGGAGTTTTTTGGCTATCTCAGCACAGAGAGTGACTCTTAACCAAGATGCCGATCTACAGTTTAGTGCTGCATGGAATCCTGCATTAAAACTCGAAAAAGAAAGACTTAGGAAACACAAATTTGGCTTACTGAGCAGCGACTATAGCAGAAGTGTCTTCTGAGAGGTCCGCCACATTATATCTACACCATCGCAAGCCTGCTCGCTGATTGGTCAGGGACCGGACTCCAGCGGACATTTCCATTGAGGGGAAATTTGACTCATTCATTTTTTTTCTTTCCGGGCGGACATCCTAATTAGGCCTTCTTCGGCGGATGAACTTCAGTGCCTTCTCCTGCGGACTTCGATGATCGCTGCTGTCCCAAGCTCCCAGTGCCTTCTTCTGCGGACTACAATCATCATTGTTGTCCCAAGATCCCAGTGCCTTCTTCTGCGGACATCCTTCGCAGTGGCTGCCCCCCTCATGGCGAGTAGTGAGTATACACAGTAGGTCAACTGCAGCCAGACAAGTAGGGTGGCACCACCTCAGCCAACAGCTGCATAGCTGGAACCAAGGTGCCTTCTGGGTCCTGGTGCTCTGCCGCCCGAGCTGTTTAGTGCTTGCTGAGCTGCCCCTATCCTATAGCCTTCTCACTTCATCTTTTTCTATCTAGGACATAGCTACACTCTCACAATAACTTTATTAGTTAAGTCACTATCCACGCATCCATCTCCATAAACCCAAAAACAATGACAATGCCCCCCCCCATCCTAAAGAGCAGTAAGCCAACACCTGCTTCTTGCCTTTGTTAAGGTCTATAGCAGCCACTGCCGCCACTCAGTCCTTCTCAAGACAAGTGGACGTCACCTCCAACCAACTAACTGACCAGACCAAGTAATAAAAAAAAAAAAGGTCAAAACGAAACTGGGTGAACCCATGGTACAATCCCCCTGCAACCTTACCGTCAGGGGCCAGCCTGTGTCAGCTGTGTCCCTGGTAACGACTGACCCTGATCATGAGACAGACACACTCGTTGCACCACCCTCCCCTCCTTGCATCATCTCTCCACTTCCAAGCTCAAACCCAAGCTCACCACTGGGACCAGCTGAGGAAGCCCGAGTAAACAGAGGCAAATCCCTCGGTACTACCGAATGCACAAAGCAAAACACCACACAATGTTCCACCAGCACCAAACAACACAGTGCTGGATTACCAACCCTACCGGTTACCCACATTTTTTACTCAAATGCTATGCGGAAAAACAACCCCCCAGCAGGGTCCACCCCTGTCCCTGTCTCCCACCAGAAGACTAGCCCAAATTCTCTAAACAGTGATACTACAATTACGACCACAGTAGCCTCAGAGGCACGGCCTAGGCAGACCAGTACTACCAACAGCCCGCCGCCTCTCCAAAGTATCTCCCATTTCTCACCTCTTAGTACCGCCACCACATCAGCCCGCACCCAGCTGCCCCCTGCCCCCCCTCAGTGCACGGGATACTCAGAACAGAGTGACAGTGGTAAATAACCATGGACTCTCTCATCCTTCAACCAATGCCGCAGCCCAAGCACAACCTTCTAGCTCTCAAAACGGTAACACAGAATTCTGCCCTTCCATCAATGTCCATAGAGACCAAGCCACAAAATTAATTGAAGCCCTCCCGAAGTTCCCCTCCAAGGACATCAAACTAATGAAAGTAATGAAAGTAATGGAGAAAAGTATATACAAGGTTGACTCACTTGCCTAATTTTAGTAACAATGGCACTCCACTTTCTGAAATACTTCTTTTTATTCTATAATGAAAGCCTGCTTCTCACAGGACATACAAGTCACAGTCACTAACTACCAGCATTACAACCAAATGATCCATTTCCTACAGGATCACAAAATAGACTTTCACATTGTCCCCCCACGCTCTAGCAGATCCTTCAGAGTCGTGGCCAAGGGCATCTGCACCAACTACATTGAGGCAACCCTAAAGGAAGAACTCCAGTCACTAGGGATTGACCCACTACGAGTAGCACAACTCCGCCGATGGGACAGAGTAAGAACACCACTGCCCATCTATCTAATAGAAGTCCAAACACAAGAGGAGTATGGCACCCTGCTTATGATCAGGCACCTGTTATACTATGTAGTCCGCATAGAGGACTACAAACGCCCTAACACACCCAAGCAGTGTAACAGGTACCAAATGCTCACACACCACGAGTAAGACTGTAGGGTCTCGGGAGAGGTCTGCTCTAAATGCACGGGACCTCACTCGTTCCAGACGTGTGCCGTGATGGGCGCCGACCGCTGCTGTGCCCTGTGCCGGCAGACGGGCCACGGCTCCCGTTACCGCGGGTGTCCGGAATACCAAAGCGCACTATCGATGCGGCAAGTGCGAGGCCACTCAAATCCCGAGCATGCCGCCATCACCCAACGACGCAAACCCCATGGAGGATGAACCCCTGGGGGCAAACTGCTTCAGCATCGACCCTCCATCCACCTCATGTCCCCACACAACCCCCCGCCAATGAGTGGCAACTAGTTGGCCCTCGGGGACGCACAGTACTGAACAACCAATCTAAAATGATCAATGCCCAAACCCAACAGCGCCAACTACAGCAACCAACGCCCGCAATGGGCCGCCACAATAGTGCCCATTTCCACCCACAGCACACACCTCAAATCAGATCAACACAAACTGCAGCCACTCAGCGACGCAAGGACGCCCTCATGCGCAACCTGCACTTTAAAAGAGTACCTTTCAAAGAACTTCAGAACCATGCCCAAAATATAGGGCAAATCTTAACTGACCAATCTTGAAATCTCATAGACGCCATTGCAGCGAACTACGAGTATTTCGAGACGTTCTTCACGATTTTCCAAGACAACCATGGCTGAACAACGGACTACGATTCTCACTTGGAATGCTAACGGAATCCACCAACGCAAAACCGAACTCAGACACTTCCTCTGCAATAATTCATACCCCATCATAGCCCTTACAGAAACACACTTAGACATTCAAGACAGACTACACATCCCCGGCTATATAGTTTACCGGACAGACAGAAACCACCTCATCACACCTCCAACGGCTCACTCCAACGGTACAGCCTACTGGAGCCCAGCACTGGACTGCCTCAAGGATGAAGTTCAGAAGGTCAACCGTCGGCTTCATTCCATCGAGGAGCAACTGGCAAACGGACGCGCCGCCGCCATCCAAGGGACTCCTACAGCCGAAGTTCAGGACCTCCACTCTGAGGTTCTGAACATTGGTCTTCGCCTGGGGCACTTGGAGGACTCACTCGCTGCCAGCCACTCAAGACACGACGCCACTTATACCAGAGTGACTGACCTCGACGACAAACTCGTGACTTCACACCAGCAGACGACGGACAACCTCACATCACACCAAGAGCAAGATACCTCCTCCTTTCGAACGCTTACTAACACCATTTCATTTCTGACCAAGCAACTACAAGACGCTATACAGGACGCCATCAACCAGAAGTTCAATGACTTACAGGAACACATCAGCCGCTCTCACTCTCAGACCAGGACGCACATAGACCGACTCAATCACAAACTCCTTGAACTTCAGATCGCTACTGCTCCTACACACCCCGACACACTGCGCGAATACTTCAGAGAAGTATTCGTGCGTTTCGACCTCCTAACAACCGCTGTATGCACTGAGCGACAGACGCGCCATAGCCGGCGCTAAATTAAGCACCATTGGTGCGCAGTGACCCTAAATGAATAAACAATACTAATCATTTAATCCCTCCTTCTATACCCCAGCGATCCATCCAGGGCCTCTCCGGTAATGGCTGGACCCCCGGACACTACCCTTTTGAGCTGCAACGTGCCCCTCTGGCACCTGCACTCTTACCACCGTTACTAACGGGGATGCTTCCGTGGGACCCCGCCACTTCTCTCCCTTTACTCTCTGCTAAAGCCTCGTTTATAATAAAAAAAAAAAACAGAAACCACCGTGGAGGGGGCGTTGCACTTCTAATAAGCAACCAGATAGCTCACCACCAGACACATATACCACCACTACAAAGACTGGAAGCGGTAGCAATCACCATCAAAATAGCCAATGCTGCTACCACCCTCATCTCTGCCTATAATTCCCCCGACGACATCTCCATAGCCGACATAGATACACTCCTCAACACAGCCCATAATGTAATCATAATTGGTGACCTTAACGCCAAACACAGTAACTGGAACTGCATCCGTTCCAACAGACCCGGCCACAGACTAGCCACCCATGAACTTCAGTCCAATTTCATTATACGTGCCCCCACCCAGCCTACCCATATCCCTTGGCAACATCTACACACACCTGACATCCTAGACATAGCCATCACTCAAAACCTGGGCCACCCAATCCAACTTACAGTCATCAACGAACTATCGTCCGACCACCTCCCAGTCCAAGCCATTATTGACGCCTCTGTATCCCTACTGCAACGCCCTCCCCGGTATAACTACAACAAGACCAACTTGGACACCTTTAGACAGTATGTGGACCAACACCTTCCCGAGACGACAATTCAATCCATCAAAGACCTTACTAATGCAGTAAACAACATCCAAAGCACCATTATGCAAGCCATCTCTTCCTCCACGCCCTTCGTTGCACCTCACCCAGGACCCATTCACAAGCCACCTGACATCAAAGACCTCACTACTGAACGTAACCGAACCAGACGACTGTGGCAACAAACCCGACATCCAGCTCACCAAAGACGCCTACTGGAACTTAACGCCCAGCTGTGTCAACGGATTACTCAAAGCATCAACGGCCAATGGAACAAAAAACTTGCTGACTTGGACACTGACAAAGGCGACATCTAGCGGATAACCAGATAACTAACTAAAAAGCCGATTGAAATTCCTCTACTCCGTACGAATAACACTTTAGCCGAAACTGACCAAGATAAGGTGGAAGCACTCACCGATGCCCTCGAATTAACGCTATCCCCAAACATCTTCATTGCTGACACTCTCGAAATCACTCGCGATGTCAAACACCGTGCCACCCATAACCGCATGAGAAAAACCTCACACTCAGAAATCGCTTGGATAATCTGACACCTGCCTAACAGGAAAGCACCTGGCCCTGACCAGATCCCCAATATAGCCCTGAAAAATCTACCGCCAAAATCTCTTAAACTCCTAGCTAACATTTTTAACTATTCCATGGACAATGGCACCTTCCCCACAACCTGGAAAACTGCCCACGTGCTACACTTCCCCAAACAACACAAACCCCTACATAACCCGAACTACAGACCCATCAGTCTCCTTAACTCTCTGAGCAAGCTCTTTGAGCAAATAATACTAAAACGCCTAAACGCGCACGTTAAAAACACAATGAACAGTTCGGGTTCAGATCACACCACTCTTCCACACTCCAAATACTAAGAGCCACCGAACATATCACACATGGTTACAACATCAATAAATCAACCGGTGCGCTTTTCCTCGATTTTGAATGTGCCTTCGACAAAGTATGGCACGAAGGACTCCTACGTAAACTGATCACATATAATTTTCCCGACTCAGCAGTTAAACTTGTAGCTAATTACCTCGCAGAACGATCCTTCAGATCGACAGTCAACGGTTTCCTCTCCAGTCTACGAAAAATCTGCGCCGGTGTCCCCCAGGGCAGCATCCTGGGACCTCTCCTATTCAACATTTACATCAATGACATCCCTTTGCCAAACTCTGTAAAAACATTTGTCTACGCCGACGGCACTGCCATCATGGCCCAATGCTGGCAACCACGTCTAATCCACAGCCGACTACAAAATTTCATAACTCAACTCGAATCCTGGCTTACCGACTGGAGAATCAAATCTAATCCAACTAAATGTCAGGCCATTCTCTTCACCAAGCGTACTAACCATCGAATTCAGCACCTCCCTGCCCTACAACTCTTTGGTACCAACAGAGCCTGGACCATTACAATTAAATACTTGGGTGTCACAATGGACAGAGGCCTCACCTGGCACACACACATTCAGCAAATCCGCGGCAAAGCATGCGGCCGACTTACAGAACTTTACCCACTTCTTAATTACTCCAGCCTCATTCCCATTGAAACTGCAATAGTCCTCTATAAAACTCTCCTCCAATCAATCATCACTTACGCCGTCCCGGTCTGGGGCTTTGCAGCAAACATCCACATCAAACAACTACAAACTTTTCAAAACAAAATCCTGCGATTAATATGCAAACTCCCGCGGACAAACCCCAGCAGTTCCATTACACAAAGAACTCAAAATCCACACAATCAATGAATTCATCCGCAAACTTGCCTGTGACCTCTACATTAATGCAGAGCAGAACCCAAATCCACTTACTCACAGCATGGGCAACTACAACCCACTAACCAACAAACACAAAAGACCCCTTTACCTCTTCCACCGATACTCCGACAACGACATCCAGGACTACCTTAATCAGCTCATACCCATATAGGACACAACTTAACCACCACGACAACAGGAACAAACCCTCACAGAATTCCTACAGCATTCCAAGCCAAATTAGCATTAGTGCATGATTTAACAACCAACTAAAACACCACCCCACAGCTACTAACATCCCACATCCCATCACTAATTGCATCATCATACTAACCCAATACTAACCCTCCACCAAGCATCCATAGCATGAACCACAATACGCACCACAGCATGTCCACCACCGCATGATAACCACAACACATAACACTGCACGAATTCCCAGTCTGGCACTCAGGGCGCTAGCCATGTTTGTCACTCTGGCCTCATACACCATGCCACCCAGCATGACTCGTGCTGGGCACACCATACACACACACCATCCATAGTGCTTATTGCGGGATCTGACAACTAACACCACTAATGTCTCTCACCTAACCCCGCATCTCTGCATATTAGTACTAACAGCATGCGGGAGGCGATGTAGAATGCATGCCAATGAATGATGGTTGATCGCCACCGGGCAGGTGGGGAGGGGCCTGTCTAAAAAATAAAAAAAAATCGCTGATTGGTCCGTGTCACTTACCTCGGCGACTAGTATACTAGGTGAGTCACCTGACCCTATTTATTTTTGAATTTATGCAACTTCCTAAGCAACATATGTGACTTATGCCTGTCTTGAATGTCTTCTAATGGATGATTTGTAGAACACTTTATAGAGAAAGGGTAGATAACTCAGTGCATAAGTGTTGTATGGGACAAAAAGCAATCACTATTTATGTCGATTCCAAAAACGTCATACCCAGATACAGTAATTTAGAGAGTTTACAAACTTTTATTCATTAGCCTACATTCATACACATCTTTAAACACGTGCCTGAAGGAACAGCCTATCACGTGCGTCAGCTGACAATAACATTGGAACACAAAATGGCAGTAACTGTAATGGAAGATGCAGTTCTTTTATTTGTGTTAAAACCACCAAAACGAGTCTTATAAAGCTGCAGAAAGCGTGTAAAATTCATTGCGGTTCTAAGGTCCACAGTTATTTAATTCACACAGAAACCTTCCCTAGCAACGTAGTGTTGGCTAAGTGGTATCATAAAGGTTACTTCACTAGTATGCCCGTTAGACTTGTGTTCAAATCATTCGTGATTAGCTCCAAAATTTGATTACCCTTTATTTTAATTCTTGGGGCCTATAATTTGATATTATAATACAAATAAAACTTTTATAACATTATAGGTGTTTACAAAATACAATAACAGCCATGTTTTCCACTGGCAGATAATTATAAATGTGTAGATCCTAGAAGATATTTAATTATGGTGGGTATTGTGCTTGAACCATTCAGCCAAGTTTCAAAACTTTCACAAATGCAAAGTGAAACATAACATATAAGCATGAAACAAAAACTATTAGAATTAATGTCGTCGACATTCTGCTAAAAATGAAAGCCTACTATGGAGCATGGTTTACAACACATATATGGTACAGATTATAAGGGTGACAAATTTAAACATGATTCCTAATAAAAGATAAAGATAGCCCGTGGTGACTCTTTAAAAGTCAAGGGCCTCAACTACCTGGCATTAGGATGAGCTCAGCCCAACTTATATGGCGAACAAATCCCTATAGGTTCCTAATTATTGGATTGTAATTCTTTTGTTTTTGGCTCACAAGTGAACCAATAGCAACAATAAACAAATTAGTAACTAAAATACAGGCAATAAAGATTGGGGGAAAGGAAAAAAACAAAAGAAAAAAGAAAAAAAAGAAACAATGTGACTTCGTTTCGAACGTAGCCTTCGTATCACCACATTCCAGCAAGCTAACCCACTCCCCACGCTGCCACATACTCTCTGGTGCCTTTCAGGAAAGCATTTGTTTATCACCTTGCTAGTATTATATGCATGAAAAGCCATTTATTTAAGATTTTCGCAACTTCTTGGTCCTCATACAGGGCTGTAAGTATTAATGCTAGGTAAGTAGAGTACCGAATAGAAGGACAGAGCTGCAATAACGGCATTTATGCTAAAAGGGTCAATGTTTTCACATTAGACTATAAACTGCAGGTTACATAGATCACAATAAATAGGGGCAGAAGACTCACCTGGTATATATATATATGGGTCGTCGCCCTCCCTTAAGTCATTCAGCATCTTAAAGATGGGAGAGATGCAGGCTCCTGAAACGTCGATGTCACAACATCTTCTTATTTGGCTCGAAGCCTGAGAACGTCTAGAACAGAGGAACCGAATTACAGTATTTTTACGTATATATTTTTTCTACTGTATACAGTATACATTTAAATCATAACATGAATTGAAGAAAAAATGTGGAAGTTATTCTAAAATGAATTACAATTTTTCAATATGGGATCTATTTGTGACTCATTATACCTCCAACTAGTGGTCTGTTTTTTGCCACACTGATGTTGCATATCTCTTGTAGCTGATGCTGCTATTTCTATAACCTGGGTAAGACTGCAGCTGGCAGTGGCACATTTTTACAGGTATGGGCAGAAATGAAGAAAACAATTTACTGAAGAAACACTCAGAAAGTAACTAGCTACACATTAACAGTTAGAAAAGTAATGAAAGTAGAGTCCAAAAATAGTTAACAAAGTAACCATATTATCCTGTTAACAGTTACCAAGTCTAGGTGCTATCATTTACTCTATGTTCATTGGAACCTTATTAAGAACTACTTACCTCAAATCACAGTAGATTGTGAGTGATACTCTTGATCTAATATACAATCTGGCAAGAAAAGTGCTACTACTATGTGTTTCAAATGGGATGAGTTCTCGCCTGTAGTGGATCAGATGCGTTAGAGCCTTCACCATTGCCTATTCGTTATCCCCACTCTTTTTATATCTCCCTCTCCCTCGCACACTTGCAAGTGTTCGTGGCGCTAGACGTAAGGGAATGCAAACTGAATTTTCCAAAGTTTTATAATGATGCAGTTGTTGTAGTCACAATTGCAACATGAATATTTGTATATTACACACATGTTTTAAATATTTAGTTTAAAGTTAATTATAGTTTATGAATTAGTTATTTTTCTAATCCAACGAAAATATCAACGGTGCATCCGTATAGCTGTGAATGTTACTTATGTTAAGAGATAATTTGTCATTGTCATTGTCTTCAACGTCTGAGTACTGCAAATTTATGATGATAGGTTCCAAAATCTCGTTGCATGCTATTTCTTTCCAGAAGTCCTCTTCTTGTAGTTTATCTGATATCTCACGTAGTTTTCCCAGTCTTGTTGTGTTCCTTGTCAATTTCTTCATGAATAAGTCGTTCAACGTCAGTCAGTTTAAAAATATTATTTCTGGTTGCAACATAATTTGAGCCCACATTAACTCTATTGGATTGTCCTAGCAGTAGTAAGGTGGGGGAAGGTAGATCACGTCTCATTGATCCAGCTGATACACTTTTTTATGGAAGAGTAACTGAATAATGCTGCTTTGAGCTCTAGAGTAAATAAAGGTTACGAACCATTTATAAACAAAAATATAATGTGACCAGACATGTTCTGCCAGACTAGCAAGAAGTGTATCATTTCATCTCAAAGAATTTAACAAACACCTTGGCTTATTCAAAGCACATATTTCTTTTATCATGTCATGTCGAATGTTTACGTTTCAGTTCTGAGTAATTTCAAATACACGTGCACGCATATGTGCCAATCAATGATGACATTCATTACAGTGCTTAAATCGCAATGCATTGTTATAATATAATGGTATCTACTTTATTTATTTGTATTAGAAAAACTAATTGAGCTAAAAATATAGGGTTCTTAAGGTTATGTTAAATACATTACTCTCTCCTTCCTCATAGATCAGTTTTTGCAAAATCTGAATTTTTGTCTTAGCGCAAATAGTATTTATTAGAGATTTATTAGTTTGCTGCTCATCACACACCACTTAGGAATGCAATACGACAACACCGCAGGACTCCGATTGGTTGCTCACCTAGTAGTGCTCAAGGTCAAACACCTTCCCATTTGAAACACATAATAGTCCTGCTAATGTCTTTATTATAATCCTATAATTACAAGTCACCTCTTATGCCAAATTCCATAATATGAGAATTATATATCAATGACATCACCCATCTGCCTCAGTAGCATAGATGGTAGCATGTCTGCCTCACGTTCAAGAGGTTCCGAGTTCGAATCTCATCAGGGTGGGTTACCTGGATAAGGGTTTTTCTGGGGATTTCCGTTATCCTGATAGACGAATGTCAGGTGACTCTAAGCTCCATGGACCCTGGACTCTTTTGAGCATCATTTCACCCATTTCATTCATCACCTGATATGACAATGTTGGAGGACGTAAATTGAAAAAAAAAAAAAAGTCTTCATTCTCATAATTTCTGAATTATTATCTCCATGTGCTTCATATACCACTTGTTTTGGAATAGCTGGCTAATCTAGAAGATTAGAATTGTAAGTGATGCACTCATACAGTGCATATTCACTGTAATACAAAACTATTCCATACATGCATGACCATTTGCAATTGCTAGAAAGGCTTCCGCCATCTGTCAAATTGCTGCAAATGGTGAACAAGAAGAAATCGGAACTCAGCCTTGGACTAGTGTACCCATCGACTAAAACCTTACCACAAGAAAGGCATTTCATCGGTAATGTAGGACACAAATTCATTCCTGAAGACACACTACTACTCAAATCCTCACCATCACATACAATGCATCTGAATGAGCTGAAAATCTTACTTTAATTACCAATATGGACCAACATATAAGCTGAAATGTCTTTCCTTTCACATTGTTCGTTGTCAACAGTGAAAAATGAAAGCCTGCGACAACTAGCAGTTACTTTTTCATTCATCTCCTTTCCATCATTTCCCTTGGTAGAACTAGAAGTTTCCTTATTGATTCATCAACGTTATCATCATCATCATCATCATCATCATCATCATCATCATCATCATTGCATATGTCTTGTTTTGACACACCCAAAGTATTTGTTTTACTAGCTCAAACTCCCTTTGAGGACCTTAATCTGTTTTACCTTTAATTCTGTACATTATGTAAATATAACAGAAAGCATGATTCTATGTAAAGATTAAACCTAATAATACTGAAGCAATACAAATATTACAATAAAATAAAACAATTTGTTACAAACTTCACTTATCTTCAAGAAATTATAAATTCTTTACAGCCATTATGTATAAAGTCCAAATTAAGCTCCAAAACTTCTCCATAAATATATATCCTTGACCAGATCCATCACTATAACCTCTACACATTAACAAAGTACAGTTACTCCAAAAAGTATTCGTCTACTGTGTGAGTTTATGTTTAAGGATGTATGGATAGTAGGAAAAATCATCAGAATAAAGTACAGCAGGGACACTGTCTTATTTATTGATTAGTGAAAAAGAGAATACAATAAAGAAACACATATAGTAATTGACAGATTGATTCAACATGAAAAATTCAATGCCATGGCAGGGATTTGAACCACGGATGTCCTAGTTTCCGTCCAGTTGCTCTAACCCATTGGGCTACCAGGGCCAACATGCCGTCCTGACATTAACTTCTCCATTTGACTCGTCTATTTCCCCGGTACACCACTAGGGGCTCTTGCTTTCAAGATACACCATTTGTGGCGACATAATATCGTAAGTACTTGAGTCCCAGGCTTCATCATTTAACTCTTATTATTTTAGTTAATTGATGGAAATTAATGATTTCTTCATGCTAGCTGTATATAGGCTAAGGTTTTTGATAGAAAAATGTTTCATGTTGACTCAATCTATCAAAAACCTTAGCCTATATACAGCTAGTATTAAGAAATTATTAATTTCCATCAATTACATACAGTAACCATTCACATAAACATAGTTAAACATTCAGAAATAAAGATATGCAATATAGGATGCAAAATAAGTATTTGTCTGCATACTGAAAATGGTGTAGAATGTTACTGTTAGTACTTAGGAGGCCCTCCATTCCTCTTTATAATCTCTTGCAAACTCCTTGGCATGGATTACACCAAAGATTGTATTGTTTCCAATGTAATTTTAAGCCATTCCTCTAGGAGAACATTCTTTAGATCCTTTATATTATATATCTGATGATTTCTAATACTTTTGTCCAGTATACTCCACAAATTCTCTATTGGATTCATGTCTGGGGATTGCGGTGGTGTCGACATCCATTGTTGAGCACTATACAACAACCATAGCCTCGCATCTAGAGCTGTGTGTTTTGCATCATTATCTTGTGTGAAAATATAATCCTCAGAAAGACCCATATTATTCACACTTCTGGATAGATGTGTTTTTAGGATGTTTATATAAAACTTATGGTAAATAATTCTATCAATAAAACACAAATCCCCCACACCATTTGCACTCATGCAGCCCCAGACAAGTACTGAACCACATCCAAGTTTAACTGAAGCTGTTATATTTTTCTTCTCAAGCTCACAATTCATTTTTCTCCACACTATTGCTCGCCCTTTTGACTTAAAGAGCTCAAATTGCCTCTTGTTAGTAAATACAACCTTCTATCTGAAATCAAACCCATCACTTTTTTCTGTTTTTTCACTGATGTATGGTTTTCTACGGGCTGTTCGG